>OZ008360.1:3363786-3499033 GCA_963931975.1 Cataclysta lemnata
ATAAACACAAAATAGACAAAAGACTAGAACCATAATAAAAAATAAAATACCAAATAAGTATTGACATAATCATCATTTATTTTACAATGTACTGTAAAAATAATAATTACAAACATGAGAAATATAATTGAAATAAAACAACTTTTACGGATTAGACTCGCGTATATTTAGATGTTTGGCATTATTATTTATCCCGACGTTTCGATCACTTTACAGCGGCCGTGGTCACGGGTGACTAAAGATGACAGGTGTCTTCATCGTAGTTATAATTAACTACCGTCAAATTATTTAATATTTATGTGGTCCGATTTAAGCAGACGGAGCTCACTGTGTCTATGGATTTGGCAGTATGAGGACGGTGTTGGGATTTAATTATCCTGATGATCGGGTCCCAAGCAGGTGGTATATTCCAGCCATTGTCTCTATTGAAATTGGGGTATTTCTTTATTTCAATAGCTTCTCTTATCATTCTAGGTATGTAACGTTTCTCTTTTGCTAGAATTTGTGGCTTGTCAAATCTTATGTAATGGCTGGGTCCGTCGAAGGCATGTTCACATACTGCAGACTTTGTTTCGCGCTTGTGTTTGACATCAGAATGTGTTGACATAATCCGTAAAAGTTGTTTTATTTCAAATGTGTAGTGCTCGTGCAAATATAAGAGAACATTAAATATAATTGATTTAGACTTAAATATATTATAGGTAATTGGTTGTATTTATTATTCTGACATATAATATTGATATTGCATATTCAGCGTTTATTTTATAGTCTTCTCGTGGCTGGAAGTCTTATTTAGATCACTTGCTTCATTTGTATATGGTACAACTGGCCTCATGTCCTGTAAAATATTTTACATAGTATTATTTTCCAGCTATTATTCTCCTTTATAGACTTAGAATATGATACATTTGAAATCCGACGTTTTATACCCAAGAGTATATACAAAAGCGTCTAAACTATAAACACTGTGGTAATTAAAAGCAATGCCTACCCGAAGTTCATGAAATAATTCCACATCTTCAGGTAAGGGACAGGGCTTGTTAGTACACGAATAATCTGTTCCCTCATCATTACAGTGGCAAGTGTTACACCCGATGTAGAAGGTATCACTAGGCTTGCAAACCGAATGACGTTCAATATGATCGACTCCCTGGAAGAAATAAAGGCTTATAAGATATAACCTAGAAAAATTATAATATATTAACTCGATTGAATGCTATAAAGCTTTATGTAAGAAAATTAACAGAAAAACAGCGATGAGCAATATGCAGCAACGTTCCTCTTATACCATCAATATACTGCGATTTAGGTGAAGTGCATAACAGTATTGAGAGTTTTATAAAAAACTGGCTTGTCTTGAATTTCACGTAAGTTAATAATAATAGATGGCGGTTGCCAGTTTTGGTCTTGTGATCAAGATCAAGGCAAGGCAGGCAGTGACAACCAATTTGAGGCGGCTATCGGGAATACTATCGAATATAGCTAGGCGGAGAAGCCAGGGCATTGAAGATGAGTGCTGATGCTGTACAACTGATTGATGACTACTGGATCGTAAGTTCAGGGCACTGCTCTCGGCTCCCCTCTTTTAAACACTATAAACTTGAACCTACGCAATATATTCATGACACGCTAAGATTTTTCATTTTATTCAAGAAACAAGTTAAAACTAACATTTTACGGCAATCAAGTTTCATTATTTACAATCACCGAGTAACTTGGCATTACGTGCTGATGCGGTATTAATATTTTGACATCATTTTTCGTAAGAACAGACAAAATTACTAACTTCATTTTCCATAAAAACTTCCACTTCCTTATTCATATCCCTCTCCAGACACTCATTCTGTGTGCAAGTGTAATGTAAGCCATCAGCTGAACAGTGACATTGATTACATTCTTGTTCAAATTCTTCATTAGGCTTACACACCGATCGCTTCACTTGACTGTGAGAAGATTCCAAATCGCTACTTTCGCTGTCGACTTTTTCTTTTTCAAAATTACTTTTGTCTTTATTTTCTTCATCTTCTATTTTTTTATCATAACCGTCAATCTGAAATTAAAAATATAATCCATGAGTTAATTAATAATTACATTATTATAATCGTTTGTAATTTAATTCAACACAGATAAAAATAAGCTTAAAAACCTGTGTAAATAATGTGTTAAATATTACTTACTTGACTCTAAATCCTGGTATGTGCAATCCAAACACCAATACCGTTTATTGTATTAATTACAAATAAGGCTAAATTTTCAATCTTTAAAAAATCATGAGTTAACCATAACCAAACGTTACTTGGGACATAATAAGAGTATAGTTGATAGAACAGTTTTAATGTATTGGTAAATACAATGTAGGTAAGACGTAATTTGTATTACTTATCTAGAGATTGAAAACTTAGCCCCTTAATCGTGTATGATTGGTGAAATTTGATTAATACAATTAAAATGTGCCATTAATGTGGACATAGTTACTATCCAGTGTACAATGGGCATAATGAGTAAATCGTGAATCATCTTAAAGAATCAATTGAATAGATGTATTAATTGTTTTTTACCCTTACCGCATAATGTTTATGCGGTAAGTTTTCTGGCTTTTTCTGATCCTAAAGAAAAGCGCTGTCTTTAAAAAAATCCTTTAAGATTTTAGCTATTTTATTTTAATATAGTTGAATAATCTGTTTTAAAACTATTTCATAAAAATACTGCGGCATCGTTAAGTATTTCTTCTTGCATTTTGTAACCAAATATTTTATATATAGATGATGATGTAATTTTAATTCCAGCTTCTGGTTTTCTTTTACTATTATATTATAAGGGTTTCTGTTTCGTTAATTCAAAATTTTGGTTTAATTTTTATTGATAGTGATATGGCGATGTTCCAAGTGCAATGTAAGAAAAAATTATTAATGTTTCCATCTATGAAATGTTTACAGTAAACTGATCAATTGAAATATGAAATTTAAGGAAAGTTAAAAACGCTTACCGGTCCTATAATATCTTTAGCTACAATGTCCAAATCAAAGTTTTGATCTGAAAAAAAAAGAAACATTCTTACATACATAAATCACGCCTATATCCCCGAAAGGGTAGGCAGACGTGAATTGCCATTTATCGGGCAAAAAAGTGGCAGTACATTGCGAGGTGGTATAAGAGTAACGCTGCTGCTCATTCCTCATCACTGATTTATCCTTAGTCGCCTTGTACGACACCCACGGGAGAGATTTGGGGAGGTGACAATTGTATTCTACTCTGCCGTCACCACACGGCATTATAAATATTTAATAATGTATAATTTAAAAATATTTTTATACATATCGTTATTCACCACTACCTACACCTTTGGGGATTTAGGCGCGATTTTTTTTCTATTTTATTTAAAGGACTTTTATCCATTGGATATGACAGTCCTATCGAAACTTATCTACTAATTTACACATTATAATTAAATTCTACACTACAACCCTCACTGGGCCAGCGTGGTGGGTTATGGCCCAATCTCCCTTTATTCTTCCATCCATAGGGAAGGCCCGTGTCCCAGCAGTGGGGACATTAAAGGGCTGGTGATGATGATACGCTACCAGAAAGGTCGCGGCGGGTACAAAGCATGATATAAAACATTCTAGCTTCAGCAGACATTAGCTGAGCCAGAATGCTTTGGACAACAGCAACGTCATTTAAGTTAACCTTGTACTTTGTAACAAGCGTAGGCGCGATTTATGTATGAAGTTGAAAAGGATGCTTACTCAATCCTCCGCAGCCAATCTTAGTGCACATTGCCCGCCCATCTGAGGTACACCAGCAAGTGTTGCATTCGTTTTTCCACATTGTGTCCGGGGCACATCTCATATCCGGTTCTGAAAATGATGAAAAGAAAATGGTTGATAGTTTATTCAAATAAATTACATACATACGCTGGATAGCTAAGATAGTCTGGAATAAATATTGACTATTTAAATAAAAAAACATCAAGAAAATGCGAAATCTTCTTCTACCTGCCCTGTTCCTAGACTACCTGGGGTCGGTGCAGTTTATTTCCACTTCCATTCATATCGGTCAGACGTCATCAAGCCATCCACTCCCTTTTAATTCATATCATCCATCACACCGTAAAGGTGCTAGTGATGAGTGAATGTATAGAAAAGTGACGAAACGTCGAGTGACGGACCATGTCGAGAGACCGATGAACGGAGAGAGTGATAGGAATGACAACATTCCAATCCATACTGCTCAAGGTTTTGGCTTAGGTTTTACAACCGGCCGCCTGCCTGACACCAACCCTCTTTGGGTACGCTGTTTTGGTGGTTTGCCCTCCACCATACGAGTGCCCCAAGGTGCATATTGGTCTACACCGGGCAATCTCCCTTAGTTGGCTTTTACGACATCAAATATTTTAGAAAAATGGGAAAAAACTATATTCCCATGCTGGCCTGGGAGCGAAAATATAACGTAGAATGTGCCAGCTCCGACTCATCCCATGGGTGTCCTAAAAGTCGACTTAGGGAGATTGCGCCGTGTAGACCAATAAGCACCTTGGGGCACCCGTGTGGTGGAGGGCAAAGCATCAACAACAGAATACCCAAAGAGGGTTAGTGTCAGGCAAAACCTAAGCCAAAACCTTGAGCATTATAGATTGGAATGTTGTCATTCCAATCACTCTCTCCGTTCATAGGTCTCTCGACATGGTCCGTTCTGACCGATATGAATGGAAGAGGAAATATACTGCGCCGACCCCAGATAGACTGGGAACAGGGCAGGAAGAAGAAGTGAAAGAACTATATACCTTTAGCACTATCCTCGCAAGCAGTTGGATCGCAAACAGTGTAACCGCTCTCGGAACATTTGCAGTCACTGCAGCTTGTCTTCCACGTGGATCCTGGAGCGCACTGCTTGCCAGCCCGCAGTTCGGACTTCTTGGGAACTAGAATTATAAGATTGATTTATTGATTATCACAAATAAATTTATGCTCAGAAAGTTTTTGATTAAATACCTATGCCCAGATAAACCACAAATAATAAATAGATCAGAATGCAGGCAGCAGAGTTCCTCCTTTACCGCCCAACAGTATACTGCGATTTGCGTGCCCCATAGTTAACAATAGGCTCGCAACATATTACATGGAACCTAACGTAGTTGGAGAAATGTGGGTGCTAATTCATCTCTTCACCCCTTCGGTGACGTGTTTTATCCATGATCATCCATCATCATCTTGCCCTTATGCCATATCATTTGGAGTCAGCGCAGTATATTTTGTTTTTCATCCACTCCGGTTTCCAGTGTCTAGTCTAGCAAATAGTTTTTTTTAATGCTGGACAGAGAAGCTCTTGCACTTCATCTCACCTGATGGTAAGTGACGATAAGGGCAGAAAATGGAATCGAGTTTCACATGAAACCCTCAACCACAGAGGGGCTGGCTATCTTATCAAAATAGCAAATAGTTCCAATAATAAAATAAATAAATATGCCGTGTGGTGACGGCAAAGTAGAATACAATTGTCACCACCCTAAATCTCTCCTGTGGGTGTCGTACAAGGCGACTAAGGATAAATAAATGATGAAGAGTGGGCAGTAGTGTTCCTCTTTTACCAGCTAGCAATAGCAATGTACTGCGACTTTTGTGCTCAATAAATAGCAATAGGCTCGCCACTTATTACATGGGACTTAACATAATTGGTGAAACGTGGGTGCTAGTTCACCTCTGCCTACCTCTTGGGGGATATAGGCATGATTTATGTATGTATGTATAAAATAAAAAAAATACCCAAAGAGAGTTAGTGTCAGGCAGGCGGCCGGCTGTAAAACCCAAGCCAAAACTTTGAGCAATATGGATTGGAATGTTGTTATTCCAATCACTCTCTCCGTTCATCGGTCTCTCGACATGGTCCGTTCCGTCTCTTTTCTAAATATTCATTCATCACTAGCACCTTTACGGTGTGATGGATGATATGAATCAAAAGGGAGTGGATGGCTTGATGACGTCTAACTGATATTAATGGAAGAGGAAACATACTGCGCCGACCCCAGATAGACTGGGAACAGGGCAGGGAGAAGAAGAATAAATAAAATAAATAAATAATTACTTACTTCCAGATCTTCGACAGTACTGGATGGTGCACAGCGCTAGGCCGTTTTGGAGGCAGACGCAGGTGTTGCAGTCTCTCACAAAAGTCGTGTTGGGTTTGCATTGGATAGGCGCAGCTGGAATGGAGAATTTAAATATTTAGATTCGACATTCGAGATCGGATTACTCAGATAAAAGAAAAAGTTCGAAATATTATCGAAATCGAATATAGTCTTCATGCAGGAATCGAGCCCGCACCCTCTGCAATCCGCCCGGATGCATACAATACCACTCGGCCAACCAAGACGTTTTGGTTAGGCTACAATTTTTTTCGAAATTTTTCTAACGGCAATTTTCTTTGTACAAAGTACATACATAAATCACGCCTATATCCCCGAGGGGGTAGGCAGAGGCGAACTAGCTCCCACGTTTCGCCAATTATGTTAGGTCGTAGTCGTAGTACACTGCTATTGCTAGGAGGTATAAGAGGAACGCTGCTGCCCGTTCCTCATCATTGATTTATCCTTAGTCGCCTTGTACGACACCCACGGGAGAGATTTGGGGTGGTGACAATTGTATCCGTCACTTGTACAAAGTAACTTCCGATAAAATCAATACCAAAGTATAAAATCGATTCTCAAATTCAAAAAACATTCTTCTTTACAGCATTTATTTTTGTACTTACAGAAGACGCCATCATCGCAAGTGTCCTGCTTCAGGCACTCTGCGACCCCTGAGTCTGAGCAGCGACAGTAATGGCAGTTGCTGTCCCACTCCGTCCCCGCCAAGCACTCCGCTTTAGGCGCATCTTCCCTGTCTCCAGTCATTTCCACTGGGGGCAATGGTGCTGTGAATTCACAACACTTCATTTTTTCAACATACACTTTTATTATGTTTTATGAAATCAGACCGAAAATTAAGACACCCACATTTTTAACTTTTTTTTAATTCCGTCGTTTTCATACAAAAAAAATCATGAATGAATTCCCGGTCATTGTAAACAGACGTAGGCGCCAATTGACGTTACAACCACGGAAGAATGACGAAATGTAATTAAGTAATAAAAAATATATTTTCGAAGTCAGGATTTGAAAATAAATATGGGAATTTTAATTTTTGAAAAGTTATCAATTGTAGCGTTATTCTTTGAGTTAAAGTGTTTTGAAGCACAAACTGTATAGTTGACTCAAAATGACATTCATCATCATCAGCCCTTTAATGTAATGTACCACTGCTGGGACTCATCCCTTCCCTATGGAAGGCAGAATATAGGGAAAATGGGCCTGGGCTAGCCCACCGTTAATAACTAAATAAGGATCGATTGAGAAAAGTATAATAATTATTCCACCGATAACTCACCATTGTCTACGCTTTCATCTGAGCAACCATCTGGGCTTCCTGGAGTACATCGGATTGCTGTAAACAGAAAACGGAACTATATAAATAAAATGCGGGGCATAGAATGTTGAGATAGATGTGCGGAGTGACAAAAATCGATACGATAAGGAATGAGTACGTAAGAGGGAGTCAGAAAGTGGCGCCAGTGACAGAGAAGATGAAAGGGAGCCGTTTAGCTAGGTACAGACATGTTATGAGACGGGATGCCATGAATGTACGTAAAAAAATATACATACGTCACGCCCTTCTCCCACAGGGATAGGCAGAGATCACTTCCTTCCACTTGCTACGATCCTTACATACTTCTTTCGCTTCATCCAATCTCATCAATCTCTTCATGCATGCCCGTCGGTTTCGGGTACTTTTGACCTGGCCCTTTTTCAATAGACTTTCAATTTGATTATGAAAGATCCGCCTAGGCCTTCCCCTTCCCATTTCTCCATTCACTTTTGCCATGTAAATCCTTTTTGTCATTCTCCTTTCATCCATTCTTTCGACGGGACCAAACCATGCGAGCATCCCTTTCTCAATCCTTGTCATTACATCTTCTTTCAAACCAAAATATGGACATGAATATTAATGGATGTCGGAGTAGAGGAAGACCACTGAAAAGATGATATGATGGGTAGGATGGGATAAGGGCAGGACGATGAAGAAGAACTGGGCAGAAAGAGAAGACGGCGTGACGAAGGTGAGTGTTGACATGTTGTGAAGGAGCCCCGTAAACCCACACTTGGGTCACAAGTCCCAAGCGCTACCACTGACTTCCCCCTCTGCCACACTATGGACCGGGCACCCGCACGGTGAATGCATGGAATGCTGAGTTTTCATCTCGTCATTGGTCGTCAAAATTTGAATATTGTTTACGAAAAGGTATGTCCTTTTCAAAGTCATATGAAATTCTTAGAACGTCCTCTCCCTTTTCTGTTTCTAAATGGGAGAGAAAGGAAATTAAGGAAGTTTATTTAAGATACGAGCACCTGAGCTAGCATTATTTTCCTGTTCTGATCCCAGGTTAACTGGGGTTGGGTTCGATTCCATTCAAAACTGTCAGTTGTTATCGAGTCATCCACTCCCTTTTGATTCATATCATCCATCACACTGGAAGGTGCTAATGAATTGTCACCATCCCCCATCTCTTCCGCGTGTGTCGTGTAAGGTGGGATAAATACAGCTATTAGTGGGCAGTAGCGTTCCTCTTACACCACTTAGCAATACAGGGTGGAAAGTTGAGATGGGGCAGTAAGGGCAGCTACCAAATCCCTTGCTGCTACGCGAAAATGGTCTTAGGAGACCTCACCCAACTTTTTGAGCGATGACAATCAACATTCACAGATTTTTTATAAAATGTACAGTCAGCGAGAAAATCGTCAGAATTGATAAAATTTTTTTTTGATGCCAATCGATCCCATTCCCATAGAGAATTAAAACACTCTTTGAGACCAACTGAGGTTAGAGTATTAGAAAACCCACAAATCAACGAAAACTTTTTTTATACATTTTAGTAGGGTAAGGCAAAGTGGAATTTTCTTAAGCATAAAGATCATAAATTTTGATCGGGACGACCATTCAATACGATACCTACAAACTTTTTACTACATAGATAAAGCTGGCCATCATTGGTGAAAAGTTTCCTAATACAACAATGATAAAAATCACGCCGTGCGAAGTCGCGGCGCACACGCCGCCACCACACTGCACCAATACAAGCTTCCATAGTGATCCACACAACACTGACGACCGTGCCTACACACGGCGAATTAACCAAAGATTTTGACGGCGAAAAACCGCGTGTGCACAAGAGGCCTAATAGTTACGAAGAAAATAAAAATTTTAAATTTAGAAAAGTTCCGATATCTAATGTTTTGTTCTTCTCTGGAACGTTGAAATGGTTTAAAATCAAGAAAATTTTAGATTAGGTAGGAGCTTATTTTTTAATTTAATAACGTATTTATTGGTTTTTAATTTCTCAGAATTTCGATTTATTCCATTTTTTATATCCTTATTCCTCATGGAAGTTGTCCCGATAAAAATGAATGATCTTTATGCTTAAGAAAATTCCACTTCTCCTAATAAAATGTATGGAAAAGTTTTCTTTGATTTGTGGGTTTTTTAGTACTCTAACCTCAGTTGGTCTCAAAGAGTGTTTTAATCCTCTATGGGAATGGGATTGATTGGCATCAAAAAAAAATATTGTCAATTCTGACGATTTTCTCGATGACATTTTATCAAAAATCTGTGAATGTCGATTGTCATCGATCAAAAAGTTGGGTGAGGTCTCCTAAGGCCATTTTCGTGTGGCAGCAAGGGATCTGGTAGCTGCTCTTACTGCCATATCAACTTTCCATCCTGTATACGGCGATTGTATGTGCCTGATAGATAGCAATAGACTCGCCCCCTTTTAGACGAGACCTAACATTATTGGCGAAACGAGGGTGTTAATTCACGTAATTTAGCGTGATTTACTTTTGTACGCCAAAAAGTATCACTCGCCGCGAATCGATATTATATTGGAATTTCGACATTCACAAAGCCATCGCGCCCGTTCATTATTGAAGCAATTGTCGCTATTAATAGAACTGCAATAATTGTGAGGCTAAAGGGTAAATTGTGGATCGTCGGCGGGTACAGGGTCATATAAGAATTCGTCGATCACATGACTTTCGGGATATGTGTGTGTTGCCGAATTGATACAATCAACAGTAATGGTTTGTGGTAGGACTTTTTCAAGTCTGCCTGGCTAGCTATCACCTTTTCTTCTCGCTGCCTTTATCGTACTGCATAACTTGTCTTCTTCTTCCATTTTCTTCTATCAGATGAGAGTTCAGTATGAACTCTTCCTCCTATCTTCTTTCACACAATAGCATTGCTTCTTGGGTCTTCTTCTCATTCAAGGTCCATGCACAACCATACTTAACATACGTCCATACTTATGCTAATTAGTTTGCTTTAATATTTTCAACAAAAAATGTTATTAATAATTTCAGGATTGTATCGTGTGGTGACGGCAGAGTAGAATACAAATGTCACCACCCCAAATCTCTCCCGTGGGTGTCGTACAAGGCGACTAAGGATAAATCAGTGATGAGGATTGGGCAGCAGCGTTCCTCTTACACCACCTAGCTATATACCTACTGCGACTTTTGTGCCCGATAAATGGCAATAGGCTCGCCACCTATTACATGGGACCTAACATAACTGGCGAAACGTGGGTGCTAGTTCACCTCTGCCTACCCCTTCGGGGATATAGGCGTGATTTATGTATCCTGAAATTATCAATTATTGAGAGTCAAGTTGTGGTAGAATTGTATAATGTCACGTCGGGGCCTAGCTAGTTCATAAATCAACTAAGTTAAAAGTTTTATTTTTTCCTTTATTTTATTTCAAGACTATCCATTGCTCTATATTTTCTATAACATCGCCTCATAACGGCTGGAGATTCCGCTGAGACTAACTGCCGCACTCAGAGACGTCAATCAACTTTAATGAGTATATAATGTCAAAAATTTTCATTCAAATCTAGACCATAGGCCCGGCAAGAATAGCGACTAGTTTTGAATTGTCTTTTTTTGACGTTAAGTACTCATTAACGTTATTTGACGTCTCTGAGTGCGGCAGTAAAGGCATCGAAAGCATGGAACAACATGAAACGATAATATTTTTGACCACTTAACTCTTCTATCGGTCCTAGCACAGAATGTGGACAAAATCTCGGGAAAAAGAAAACGTTTTCCTCTCGCTCTAACTTCCACTAAATCCTGAGACAAAACACTGTCAAGTGATGCAGAGAGATTTCGTCCACGTCCCGTGCTGGCCTAGTACGGGACGTGGACTGCTTAGCTTAGAATACGATTCAGCTAGCAATAATTCAGAAGTGTCATCGAGGTGTTTATAGCGAAGAGGTAACCCTACTTGTACACAACCATAACGTCTCAAACTTAAGTGTTTGTTTACAGATAACGTTTAATTTGTTTTTAATTACACAGAGTATGTCTTATCTTGACGATTACGGTTTAGGCACTTGTTGTAAGTATATGCGTAAAGCACATAATTAAGTTTACTTAAGTCACCATTCAAGTGACGGAATAACATACTTTGGTATTCAATATTACAGTCGACTCGATAGCTATAAGTGCTAAGAGTAGGATGATTTTTATAACATTTTATTAATGTTGAAATAAAAATTAAAATAATAATATTACATTATTATTGTTATTCTAAAAAGATGTTCTAGTTATTTTACGAGAAGGGGGTTCCTCCAATGTTGAAATACTACGTTGGAAGTGATAACGGTCTGTCTTGAAACGAATAGTGAAGTGGAATCGATGTGGCGGAGTCAGGGTCACCTATCAATCAATATTCAATAGTTATTTGTTAAACGTGAGTGCAAAGTTGCTTTTTAACCGCGTGCTCAATTTTGATGACCGAGCTAGCGAAGGATTCTAAAATTGAATCACGAGCGTAGCGAGCGCAACCCAAGCAAAATACGTAAACCAAGCAAGATTGACGCCAAGCTGATTGACCGCCTCGAAACTCTATAGTTTTAACAAATTTATGACGTGACAAAAAAATTACAAAAAAGTAGATACACCAAGAAGTTTCCAAGTCTGAGTTTTTCACAAATTAAAAAAGGTTGCATGATAATTTAGGCACCATGGAGGTAGATTTAATTCTTATGAAAAAAATTATTATTTATTCGAATATTATTAATTATTCGAAATTATCATGAAAAAAATTATCATGCTTTAGGTTTAATTATGTTTTTGAATTCACAAACTTAATGCACATGATGTTCTAAATTCAAATTTACTTTATCCTCTAGAGGATAAAAACGGCTTTTGCACTCATATATCGAAGAGCAAAAACGCTTTTTCCCGAAGGGGTAGGCAGAGGTGAACTAGCACCCACGTTTCGCCAATCATGTTAGGTCCCGTGTAATAGGTGGCGAGCCTATTGCCATTTATCGGGCACAAAATTCGCAGTACATTGCTAGGTGGTAACAAGGGGAACGCTGCTGCCCATTCCTTATCACTGATTTTTTTTTCCGAGATGGGGGGATGAAAATGTAATTGTAATACCAGAACATTATTTATTATATATAAGCCTTAGATAATAAGCAAAACATTGGCGGCTGACTTGGTCGAATGCTCAGATCGCTGGGTATTGGTCAAGAGGTCCCGGGTTCGAATCCTGGTACGGGTAAATTTTGTGATGAACACAAATATTTGTTCCCGAGTCACGGTTGTGTATTATGTTTATGTTAATTATTATGATATTAAATATATTTTTCCGTCTTCTAGTATCCATAACACAAGTACTATAGGCTTCTTACTTTGGGCTAGATGATAGTCACACATTATGATATATGTGTAAAAATATTTTATATTTATTTTATTTATAGGTTTTCATACGCCTCTGCCTTTTTTTATTCTGCAGTGTTTGTATTGAATCTGTCCTAAGAAAAAAATACGCTTGAGACACATCCTGCCGAAAATGACGTTTTGCGAAAGGGACAATTGGCGAAAGTAACCAATTTTTCACGATGACATTTTACCAAAGTGACGTTCTGCGTCAAGACCTACCTAGACCCCCTATAAGATTCTTATGCAATGCCCACCTCGATCAGATAGCCAAACGCTTTTCGAATAAATTATCATACATAAAAGGTAATTCCGTCTCCTCTCTCGCAGTAAATACCGTTACTTTCTTCGTTGTTTGCTAATTCGTATTGAGTATACGGTCCGCATAAATAGTAGGATCAAATTACACTGGTGGCCATTGCTGGTATTGACTTTGAAGTTAAGCTTTGCAGTTTAATGTTTTAAACAGACAGTAACAGAAATAACTAACACCTTGAATACTACCGAAATCATTTAAAAACTGTGTTGATATTAATAATTAATACAAAGATTTTGGTGGTTAGAAATAGTTCGAAAAATTATGGTCTTGATGCGGGAATCGAACCCGCGTTTGTACTAATTTTTCTAACATTTATCTAATGTTGCAATTAAAATCGAATTGTTAAATTAATTTTCGAAGTTTCCATACAATTTTCTTCGCTGACCGTACAATTTATATGGTGGAACAAAAATTTTAAGCCGGTATCATGATATACATGTATGTACATACACAGAATCGATGTTATCAATATTATTCAATACTTTTGCTGTTCAAGCGTCATCACCAGCTATTTAAAGTTCCTTGGGGGCCAAACCAACTTCCAGTCCGCACAGGGCCAGAATGGTGTGTAGTGGCACTAGTGGAGCATTCTCCCTGTATTCTTGCATTTACTGCCGCACACAGAGACGTTGATTAATTTTAATGAACACTATGTCAAAAATTTCATATAAATATAGCTGTACCTACCTTATGTGTAATGATACTAAACGTTCAAATTGAATGATTGAGTTTACCGCCTTATGTCACGTCACTAGCAGGTGGTCATGGCGTCCGGGTCGGCCATTACTTTGTATTGTAACAAGTGAGTAAAATACAAAATATTAATTACCTAAAAACAAGTCTTTCATTAAACTACACACCTTATACCCGGCAAGAATAGTGACTAGTTTTGGATTGTATTTTTTTATTAAGTAGGTACTCATTAACGTCATTAACTCTCTCCGTTCATCGGTCTCTCGACATGGTCCGTTCCGTCTCTTTACTATACATTCATTCATCACTAGCACCTTTCGGTGTGATGGATGATGTGAATCAAGCCATCACTCCCTTTTGATGATGTGAATCAAAAGGGTGGATGGCTTGATGACGCCTGACCGATATGAATATAAGAGGATACATACTGCGCCGACCCCAGATAGACTGGAAACAGGGCAGAGAGCAGAAGACTCATTAACGTTGATTGACGTCTCTGAGAGCGGCCTGTGCCTAAGAATGAAAGTATACAGGTTGTTGAAGAGCAAATTGTTGTTCAATATTAATGTGTTTTTATAATAAGCTCAATCCAAGGACTTTTTAACGGATAGGTACTTTCCACATTGCGGATGGTGCAGATGAGGAAACTTCCTCTAAAAATACCAGTGATAATAAGATAATTTACCTTAAGCAGGTGTCCTTATAAATAAAATATAATGATGATTACTTATTTGATCTACAAGAAAATACAACTCGATTAATAACTAAAACTGTATTTATTAAACATTTTTAAATTACTGTGATAAGCAAAATAAAAATATAAATAAATATTTCTTGCACTCACTCCTTTGTAGCATAAGAAAAGAACTTGTATTACTAATTTTAATATAATACAAACATAAATCACGCCGTTCTCCCCTAAGAGGTAGGTAGGCAGAGGTGTTTTAACTCCTACGTTTCCAGCTTAAATCTGGTCCCATGTAATAGGGGGTAAGCCATTCACGGGGATCTTTAATCGCAATAATTAGCTAGATGGCGAACGAGGAACACTGACACCTATCATCTAATCCAGATGTCCCCAAACTTTATTTCTCATAAACCATTTACATAAAAAATTTACATACTAGTCTACCAGGACCACTTAGGGATCATGATCTAGTCCAAAGTAAGTAAGCAATAACTAAGCACTTTTGTATTATATAACTGCTCTGGACGTAAAGGGTTTTTTAATTTAACCGACGAAAAAACGGAGGAGGTTACTCTATTCGTACCCGCATGTTTTTTTTATGTGTTCCCTCGGAACTCCGTCATTTATGGACCGATTTTGATAATTCTTTTTTGGTTGGGAAGTATATACTCCAACAATGGTACCATGATAAGAAGAACAAGGATCTGATGATGGAATCCTGGAGAAATCGAGGGGGACTTTTGAAAAATGTAGGGGCGGCCAATGTGTTTGATAATATTTTAAATAGGTATTAAGCCACTTCTTCTTCCTGCCCTGTTCCCAGTCTATCTGGGGTCGGCGCAGTATGTTTCCTCTTCCATTCATATGTCAGACGTCATCAAGCCATCCACTCCCTTTTGATTCATATCATCCATCCCACCGTAAAGGTGCTAGTGATGAATGAATGTATAGAAAAGAGACGGAACGGACCATGTCGAGAGACCCATGAACGGAGAGAGTGATTAGAATGACAACATTCCAATCCATACTGCTCAAGGTTTTGGCTTAGGTTTTACAGCCGGCCGCCTGCCTGACACCAACCCTCCTTGGGTACGCTGTTGTTGGTGGTTTGCCCTCCACCATTCGGGTGCCCCAAGGTGCTTATTGGTCTACACCGGGCAATCTCCCTTAGTCGACTTTTACGACACCCATGGGATGAGTTGGGGCTGGCCTATTCTACGTTATTTGTTCGCTCCCAGGCCAGCATAGAAGGCCTCCCAGGCCAGCATAGAAGGCATTATAAGCCACTATATAATAATAATAGTAACTGAAAGACATTCGAGGGAACTCGTAAACTATTTATAGC
Source organism: Cataclysta lemnata (assembly GCA_963931975.1). Lineage (NCBI taxonomy): Eukaryota > Metazoa > Arthropoda > Insecta > Lepidoptera > Crambidae > Cataclysta > Cataclysta lemnata. The sequence goes on from OZ008360.1 coordinate 3,379,652, forward strand.
AGTTACCTTGTGTTTGGGCTTGAGTGATTGATGTTGACGAGAGCTGTACACCCAGATAGGTTGCTACCGTCTCTGATGATGATGACCAAGGGCGGTTAAGAGAACTCCTCAGTGGTTTTTGGTTTATAGTTGTAGTAGCTAACATGAAGCCCTCTGACTCACCCCTGAGGTGTCGTAAAAGTCGACTAAGATAGATGGCTTGGTGTAGACCAATAAGCACCTTGGGGACAATGAACTATACAATACTATACAACAATGAACTATATACATATTATGGAGAGCAAAGAACCACCAACAGCGTACCCAAAGAGGGTTGTGTGTCATACAGGAAGCTGTCTGTAAAAGCTAAGCCAAAACCTTGAGCTTTATGGAATGGAATGTTGCAATCTTAATCACTGCCTCCGTTGATCGGTATCCCCTGGTAAGGACTATTATTTTATCACTTTATATCATGCATTACCTACACCAGAAAGATGTTCTGGTGTAATGCATGATATGAACAAAAGGAAGTGGGTGGTGGGAGGTTTGATGAATCTATACTTTATCAATATTATAAAGCTGAAGAGTTTGTTTTTTTGCTTGGTCGGTTAAACGCGCTAATCTCAGGAACTACTGAATCAAATTGAAAAATTAGTTTTGTGTTGGATAGTCCATTTATCGAGGAAGGCTATTATATAAGCTTCTTATTAAGGTAGTAACCGACATTAACACGAGCGAAGCCGCGGGCGTCCACTGGTTTATTATAATTCAGTTGGCACGTCCTAATGTCCTCCAGTGTAATGGCTAGACTAGTTCTAGGTTGGCTAGAGGGCAATAGCCTGCATCGGGGTGCCTGGTTATGTAAATATACCGTTTACTTGCTTTCTTTGCAGCCTAGACAAGTGTACAATCTATTCGAACGAATAGAATACAAATGTCAATTTTTGACAGTTCCTCTTCGATTTGACAGGACGGCCGCCATGTTGTTTTTACTGTAATACGTCAGTTTCATACACTTTGTGTTTTATTCGTTTAAATAGATTGGTCACTTGCTATAGCACTATCATATTCAATACATTTTGCGATTCAGGACCATACATACATACATATATAAATCACGCCTATATCCCCGAAGGGGTAGGCAGAGGTGAACTAGCACCCACATTTCGCCAATTATGTTAGGTCCCATGTAATAGGTGGCGAGCCTATTGCCATTTATCGGGCACAAAAGTCGCAGTACAGTTGCTAGGTGATATAAGAGGAACGCTGCTGCCCATTCCTCATCGCTGATTTATCCTTAGTCGCCTTGTACGACACCCACGGGAGAGACTTGGGGTGGTGACAATTGTATTCTGCTCTGCTGTCACCACACGGCCAATTCAGGACCAGATTTAATTTTTTCCGAATGTAAACAAATAATAATACTAACTGCCGCACTCAGAGACGTCAAATAACGTTATTGAGTACTTAACGTCAAAAAATGACAATCCAAACTAGTCGCTATTCTTGCCAGGTCTATGGTCTTGATTTGAATGAAAATTTTTGACATTAAATACTCATTAAAGTTAATTGACATCTCTGAGTTCGGCAGTAATACTTTGCAGAAGAAAAATTAATTGATATAATTAAATTTTAGAAAACTAAAGGATTATTTTAATTTCTCACGTTTGACAGTTCGAGCGTTTGATATTATCCATAGCTAACTAAGCGCTTGTACACATAACTGCGAATTGATGTGATGCGAATTCGCAACGCAAAAAATGCAATGTGAATTTCTGCGATGCGATTTGGTGAACAGGGAAGATACAGGAAAAAGAAACAAAGCACTATGAAATTGAAGAAATGCGCGATGCGAATCAATTTGCAAGTTCTTGCGTTGCGGCGTCGCATCGCTGTTTTGTGTGCAAGCCCTAAGACAGAACAACGTCAGACAGGACTTAGGTCTGTGAATATTCTAAGATCAGCTAATTTCAAATAAAAATTACATACATACATACATAAATCACGCCTATATCCCCGAAGAGGTAGGCAGAGGTGAACTACCACCCACGTTTCGCCAATTATGTTAGGTCCCATGGAATAAGTGGCGAGCCTATTGCCATATATCGAGCACAAAAGTGTCGCAGTACATTACTAGGTGGTATAAGAGGAACGCTGCTGCCCATTCCTCATCACTGATTTATCCTTAGTCGCCTTGTACGACACCCACGGGCGAGATTTGGGGTGGTGACAATTGTATTCTACTCTGCCGTCACCACACGGCCAAATAAAAATTCGATTCAATAATCCAACGTCTAACGTTGTAACTCACAAAAGGGCATTGTGGCGAGTAACTTTTAATTATTAACTCGGACGTTTCGCCGAAGTACGATCGTAATTAATTCTTCGAAAGGAGCTTGCAGGAAGGAAGGACCGATAAAGTAACTCTAACAAGAATCTCTCTGATAACATTGCCATTGCATTGTTAATACAAAATGACCTTTTTGACACTAGGTGTTGCCACAACGGCAATACGCCTCGTTAGAACGACATCGGTTAATTAAATTAGTGCTATTCTTGGCATCGCAAAAAAATTGCAAAAAATTATTAAAAATGTCATTAGGATTTCCTGTCAAAAGTAGCCGACATGCGACGCTGGAGAGCCCGTCGCGTTTTGTTCAATGTGTTAATGAGCATTTCTTTCCTGTTATGCAGACTCTTCTCAACTCGATCTGCCTATTTAAAAAATACTTATATTTCTGGTTAGTATCGATTGCATTTTTACAAAACAAAAAGCAACCAGAGATTTCCTTATTATTTTAATGAAATCAGCCAGATTTCGCTGACCTGACTTGATGAAATTCTTCTAGTAGGTACCCTGAATGTCATTAAAAATTGCTTTTTTCTTCCCCCATACAAATTGTTCGGTCAGTGAAGCAAAGTGTATGGAAAATACGAACTATAATTTAGCAATTTTGAATTTTAGATAGATTAGGGATCAGGGTCCGACAGTTATACCAGGCTGTCCGTCTGTTCTCATGAAATGTGATGGTTAGATAGTTGAAATTTTCACAGATTATGTACTAATAAACGAAATAAAGTTAATATTTAATGGGGCTCTCGCGCTCGAGTCAGACTCGCACTTGGCCGGTTTTTGTAAAGATGTATAAGTAGGGTGTGCATTATTTCCGTTACATCTACATATTATAAAGATGAAGAGTTTGTTTGTTTGGTTGGTTGAACGCGCTAATTTCAGAAACTACTGGTGCCGTCTTCCTGGTAACTTCAGAAGCCGCGTGGTCATGACATCATCGATGCAGGCCCACATGAATGGAGGCGACCTCCGAACCCCGATAACATGTGACGTTGCAGCTGATAAACAAACTACAAACAGCACGCGGTTCTACTAGAACACGAGATTATTAAATTTTAATACTTGCTTAATACTTTAATACGTGCTTCTACACGATGAATGTACTGCCGTGCTTACGAAAAACGCAGTATCTACCTTTATACAACTTCTGAGAAAAACGCGTTTAAAGTTTTTTTCTTAGGGCCGATTTCGCCGCAGAATTAAACGCGATCTGAAGTTGAAGTTGAACTCGGTTTATGCTCTAAACTGAGTTCCGCTACATATCAAAACCAAGTTTTATGTGGCGCCCTGTGAGGCTCTCCGCGGCAGTATATCTCCCACGGGGGACGCCTGCCGTGAAGGCACCCTCACATGGAGTGCTCGACTGCAAGGCTTGAGAACACATTTGGCTTTAGGTCAAGGTCTTCGCCTTCCCCAAAAAACCCGGTAGATGCTGTAAAGGCCTCCCGGCCAACAGCTTAGGTCCTTTAAAAAAAAAACAAGTTTTATTAAACTCAGTGTCTATAAGATACGGTGCAATCGGCACTTAGTACATTTGTATGAACGGAGCTGAGCTATTTATTGATGTAAAAATTTAAATATTCAGTATATTGAAATAGTCTCTATGGGAAAGTTATAGAGCTTGTTTTCCTGATTTCAAATATGTATATAACTGCGCGGGTTATATGCATCGTGTACACGATTCCAGCGAGTCCAGTCCAGTGGATATACCTGCTCATGTTATCATCACATCGTGCGGGATACTTGCGCAGCCCGCGCCTTGGTTTATGCACTGATCAACTAACTTGAGTACCTACCTATACTGCTCGCGCAAGTAGCTCGCTACTTTACCTCCAGCTATCTACTGAGACCGTCTAGAAGCACCATAATTAACCTTATAATGTGACCTAAATAGAAAGCCGCTGCTATGTATGTATTTATTAAGTATTCAAAGAGGACCGCGCAATTCGAGAGTGAAACGTGGATCTAACAAGACAAACACTGATTGTTTAACATCTAATTCCACTCTGCACTTTTAAATCGGGTTCAGAGACGGTCATTCAGCTCGAGTCAAACACGTTGATTTTCTGTGTGTTTCTGTTCTGTTATGTCAAACAAATCAAACAGACACAAAAAGCTCATAAATGCTCGACTCAAGCCTCAAGCAAGCGTTGTAGACCGTCAAAATGCTTGAAGCAAGCTAAAATCTACGTGCTGGAAGCCAAACTGATTGTCCGGCTGATTGACCGTCTCGGAACCCTTTTCTTTTTGTTTTGTCGGAGTGGAATGCATTTACGCACCACACCAGCCGCTAGCCAGGCGACTGACGTGTGTGGGACTCGCCCAACTATCTACAGGCGGGAATACGCTAGTAAACCACTCCGATGTTCCCTAGCCCTTTGAGTGGAGAGAGTCTGGGGTCCGCCGCGTGGCAATTCACCAGTCAAAAAAATGATCCTTAACCAATTTATGTGTTCCATCCTTGTCAAGGGGAGTGCTAACCGTCTCTCCTTTCAATAGACACACCGTCTCGGAACCCTCATCATCATCATCATCACAATCATAATGTCCCCACTGCTGGGGCACGGGCCTTCCCTATGGATGGAAGAATATAGGGAGATTGGGCTATTACCCACCACGTTGGCCCAGTGCGGGTTGGTGGGTATTAACGACTGCAGATGCAGCCGGGACCACCGGCTTAACGTGCCTTCTGAAGCACGGAGGAACTCGAGATAATACATTTTTGGTCACCCATCCAATGACCGGCCTTAGCGACATTGCTTAGTTTACGCAATCACAGGCCAAGCGCGCTATGCCACTGCGCTAGCGAGCTCCTCTCGGAACCCTATAACAAGACAAATACTGATTGGTTAACATCTAATTCTACCACCGTCCACGTTTAACGGACATGCGACTCCAACAATTAGCGCTTACGCTAGACAATGCTGCCATTATCTCTGGGAAACATCTGCTTTTCCTGTTCCGTGGCAACAAATAGGTTTTATTTCAGTCCTTGCTGCACTTGTGACAAGAGCCAAGGATACGGAGTGATAGAAAAGAGGTTTTGTGACATTTTGATGACGGCCACTTTTTTTTTTTTTTTTGCCGGATGTACATTCGTTCTGATTTGTTATTGAATTGCGATCAAAATGTTGCGCAATGCTATTTACAGTTAATAGAACAGGCTACGACAGTACGTATGTTAACATTTCACTTTGTGCTTCACATCGAATATAATTTAACGTTGATAATAGAATGGAGATATTGGATAGTTTGGTATAGTTCCAAAACTGTCGCTAAGGGCCTGTTTCACAATCGACGAGTAAGTTCTGAGTACCTTACTTGGGAGATCAATAATACATGACAATTTCGATATATTAATACATAACATACTAACACCATAGTATTTATATGACTTTGTTAGCGAAGGTAGCTTAGCGTTACGTGTATAAACATACATACATACATAAATCACGCCTATATCCCCGAAGGGGTTGGCAGAGGAAAAGTAGCACCCACGTTTCGCCAATTATGTTAGGTCCCATGTAATTAGTGGCGAGCCTATTGCCATTTATCGGGCACGAAAGTCGCAGTACCTTGCAAGGTGGTATAAGAGGAACGCTGCTGCCCATTCCTCATCACTTATTTATCCTTAGTCGCCTTGTACGACACCCACGGGAGAGATTTGGGGTGGTGACAATTGTATTCTACTCTGCCGTCACCACACGGCAAGATTTACGTGTATAAAGCTCTTTCAAATGGTTGATATTACAAAAAAATTTCTGAAATGTTATTACAGATTTTCACACTCACAGTGAGACAACTCTTGGAGTATCCAAATGCAAACCAAATGAGACCTTTTTTGCATGCCTAATATTTTTATTGAATACCTCCAATAAAAATATTAAGCATGCAAAAAAGGTCTCATTTGTATGATGTGTTTGCATTTTGTTGTTTCAATAAACACATACATACATACATACATAAATCACGCCTATATCCCCGGAGGGGTAGGCAGAGGTGAACTAGCACCCACATTTCGCCAATCATGTTAGGTCCCATGTAATAGGTGGCGAGCCTATTGCCATATATCGGGCACAGAGTGACGCAGTACATTGCTAGGTGGTATAAGAGGAACGCTGCTGCCCATTCCTCATCACTGATTTATCCTTAGTCGCCTTGTACGACACCCACGGGAGAGATTTGGGGTGGTGACAATTGTATTCTACTCTGCCGTCACCACACGGCCACGGTTTCAATAAACGTTTTCTTTCATTCTTTCTTCTTTCAAATTAATTGATCACAACCGCTACAACCTATGCCTTAGCTCTGAGGGAAAGTAAGCGTGTTATTTTAATGAAATTTAGACGATAAACGATTTGCATTTTAATGTCAAGATCGACGATTTTAACGGTATTCGAGTTGTAAGGCAGTCGGAATATGATAATAAAGTATAACAAATCTAAAGCTATTTCGTAAACAGTATTCAAATCATGACGACCAGTGGACGAGACGAAAACTTTTAGCATTCCATGGATTCACGGTGCAGGTGCCGGGTCCATAGTGTGGCGGAGGGAAAAGTCAGTGACAGCGCTTGGGACCTGGGGGCCTACCGCCTAACTCAATTGCTGATGATAGCTTTAAAGCAATGCATTGCTTACGGCTATCAATTTAGCTAGCAACCATCTTGAATGTTTAGGCTAGTAAAGTAAGGATTTTCTTCCAAATTCATACAAAATCATTCGGTGATTATTCGGGAGCTCGCTAGCGCAGTGGCACAGCGCGCTTGGTCTGCGATTGCGTAAAAACTAAGCAATTTCGCTGAGGCCGGTCTTTGGATGGGTGACCAAAAATTTATTATCTCGACTTCCTCCGTGCTTCGGAAGGCACGTTAAGCCGGTGGTCCCGGCTGCATCTGCAGTCGTTAATACCCACCAACCCGCACTGGGCCAGCGTGGTGGGTTATCGCCCAATCTTTCTATATTCTTCCATCCATAGTGAAGGCTCGTGCCCCAGCAGTGGGGACATTAAAGGGCTAGTGATGATGATGATAATGATGATTATTCGTTCAAAGCTATCGCTGATAGTTTAGGTAAATTTGGTGCGAAATGACAGCATGACGTCATAAACTATAGCTTTTGCTTTAGCAATCGAGTTAGGCGGTAGGCCCCCTGTGCTGTGACCCAAGTGTAGGTTTACGAGGCCACAACATGTCAAAACTCACCTTCGCCAACCCGACGTCTCTCTCTGCCCAGACATAGCGGTATTTGGTAAGATTCTGTGAGAGCCGCCTTAGACACACGTTCCAGTGTTGAACTTACGAAAGCTGTCCCTTGAAAATCCGTTCCGTCGGTCTCTTTTCTATGCATTTATTAATGCACCTTTCTGGTGTGATGGATGATATAAATCAAAAGGGAGTGGATGGCCTGATAGCGATATGAATGCAAAAGGAAACATACTGCACTGACTCCAGATAGACTGGGAACAGGGCGGAAGAAAAGGAAGAACATAATTTCCTTTAAAATCCACTATGTAACTTACTATTTGGACGCCAATACAACTATATTCATTTCTGTTTATAATGTTTTTGAACCTCTTCCGGTCGATTTATTATTAATATTTATTATTATTATCCTCATCACAAATTTATTTAAGATCTAAGCATTTTAGAATTCTCTTTATTTAATGAGCTTCAGTCACTTCTTAACTGTCTTCTCACAGAAATGGCGACAAACTCCGTTCATTGACATTAGTTACATCGATATTTCAATGTTAAATCAATTGATTGTATTGATTCGTTGATTTAACAGACACCACGCCGTCACCTTTTAGTGTTTTTCTTCTTTCTACCTACATAGATACATGTACATTATGCCTACATGGCAGAGGTGTATTAACACCCACGTTTGACCTACTATGATAGGTCCCATGCAAGGTGGCGAACCCTTTATTACTTATATTGCTAGGCGATATAAGAGGAACTAGGAACTCTGCTGCCCATTACTTATCCTTTCATAACCCTTAGTCGCCTTGTACGAAACCCACGGGGGAGTAATCAGATTTGCCCTCACCACACGGCATTGTAACTAATAAAAATATCACAATAATTAATCGTATCAATAATTTACGTATGCTAATGAGTTTTTTATTGCTCAGCGTTGAAAACATAGTATTAAAGATAGCTATATACTGCGAAGAAACTTCCGTCAAAACAAAATAGATCTTGCGTCTTTTACATACATAGGTATATCACGCCTATTTTCCGCGATGGGGTAGGCAGAGGTGAATATATGCTATCTATCTCATATATTCACCTCTGCCTACTAATATCTGCTAGCGCCAAATATGCTAGGTCCCATAAATGATGCCCATTCTCATCGCTGTCAATTATATTGTGCTCCGCCGCCACCACATAAGTGTTTGCAATAAAATAAATATGAGATTATATACCAGGCAACAGATAATAATGAATTTATATCTCGGATGAAATACAACTCATAAAATCACTAGATTCTGCCGTAGCTACGGCCATAACGGAATATCCAGCCACGGAAAAATAAATAGATAAACAACATACCTACTGTAACAGAAATAACATATAACGTCCCCATCGATTAGGCTAACATACTCGTATAAATACTATTGTGGTACTTATTAAAAAAACGAAATTATTAAAAATACTTTTCTTCCATACAAATTGTTGTAGGTGTGGAAAATTCGAAAATTAACTTCAACATTTAAAATTTTTATATCACCATAGTTAGGGTCCCAGTCGATATCCGTTTACTTAAAAAATGAAAGTTCAAAATCATATTATTTATTGCATGTCACTTAACAAACTTAAAGGGTAGCTACAATTAAAAAAAGGTATTACATGTCACGCACTGTAAGTGCATTAATATGTTTTTATATTGAACTACTGACTAAGATCATAAAATAACAATAATTTTTAGCTAATTTATCATAAACTATAAACGGTAATTAAATTACGAATATACAGTGTATTTTTAAAACCTATTAGATTAAGGGCCTATTTCACAATCGACAAGTAAGTTCGAAGTAGCTTACTTCGTAGATCATTTGACAGTTGTAATATGAAATATACGTCAATTGAACTGCAAAGTAAGCTACTTCGAACTTACTTGTCGATTGTGAAACAGGCCCTAAATGTCTAAAATGTGTTACTCAACTGAATAAAACTCATGTTGCAGAAATAACTGTATGTGCCATTATGGAGTTATTATCTCCTCCTTATTATTAGATAGTTTGATTTAAAGATTGAGTTTCAATTTTTTTTAAAAGTATAATAAATTATAAAGTATATATTTTTTTTAAGGTATTGATTCCAACTCCTTTTTTAAAAAAGCAAAGATTTCCTATTTTTGCCGACAAACAACCTTTTAGGTGCTTTCAACATTGTAAAAATGCTTTTTTAATATAACGCATGCCGTAATAAAAAAATGTATTCAGCAACGGTAAGTATTGCTACTACTTGTTGAAGTTTCTTAAAAAACGAAATTAATCCTCCAATTAAGTTTTCAGTCCAACTGCCGCACTCAGAGACGTCAAATAACGTTAATGAGTACTTAAAGTCAAAAAATGACAATTGAAAACTTGTCCCTATTCTTGCCGGGTCTATGGTCTAGATTACAATGAAAATTTTTGACATTAAATACTCATTAAAGTTAATTGACGTCTCTGAGTGCGGCAGTATGACATATTCATTTTGAAATGCTGACCGTAGGTATTTTTTTTTTCATGAACTCTTTTTGTTTAGCCTTGTTTAGCCATGTCAATAGCGTTGGATTAAAAAGGTCCTAACTAACAAGACTTGGATTTGCATGCAAAATGTGTCCGTCTATCAGACATAGACCGGTGTCGTCGCTGGGATGCTAATGGGAGGCAGAGGCGGATTACCTATGCTTAAGGCAAACTAGGCATGTGCCTAGGGGAGCAAGTGTTTTTTGTTAAATCCATTCTAGCCCCCATAAGACAGAATTACCTAGTTTGGGCGCCTATGATAATCTGTATTTTTGTATTCTTTTGAAAATATACGTTTTATTATTTTTTCACCTATTTCAATAAGGGCCTGTTTCACAATCGACAAGTAAGTTCGAAGTAGCTTACTTTGCAGTTCAATTGACATATATTTCATATTACAACTGTCAAATGACCTGCAAAGTAAGCTACTTCGAACTTATTTGTCGATTGTGAAACAGGCCCTTAGAGTAGAAAAGGGCTCACCGGCTGAATTGTAAAAAAAAAAAAAATATTATAGCATAAAATTCATTGCGCCGGTAAGTAAGCCACCTACTTACACAATAAAAAGTTATTTATTAGTTATTTTTTTTGCTTACAACCTCAATTTATTACCTTAGTAAGATTTATTTTGAATATAGGTTAAAACCTCAATTTACTATTTTCTTAAATTTATTACTATAGTAAGATTTATTTTAATGAGATGCTTGCCTACGGCGCTCTCAACGTTTAATCCGCCTCTGATCCCGGGGGTTAACTCACCACTGCCTCCACACCTGGACCATCCCGCCAGGAAACAAGCGAGCAACACCCACTTCATTTCACTTAACTTCAGTCACTGTTCCACTGACACGACCACCTTCCGTGATTGTCAAGGCGCTACTGACATCTTCGCGTCTGAATTACGCTCATATACTCCTGCGCAAGTTTAATTAGAGAGTAGGATCGATTAGCCGGATCATTGATTGCTCTTATCCCCCACACTTAAGGTCCATTATCGAGGCCCGGTTTGTGCACGGCGGCAACGCTAAGTTTGTCTGACGTAATCAAATTATCTGGTAATTATTGTGATTTTTAGTTGCGCGCGAGCACGGGATGGAGTACGTACAAAACATTTCGTAGTTCATAGTTTGATATTGACATAAACATTGGGTATCGGGGTTTCGGAATGTTACACTGATCTATTTGATTGGGTCATTCCATTCAATAATGACAACATCAAAACCGTTATTTTCATAAAAACAATGCCGATTATCGAAAAATTGAGGAGTAATACAGGTTACCGTGGTACGGGCATGTAATGAGGAGGGATAAATGTTACGTAACTAGAGGTATGTTAAATATGGATGTGCATGGACCTAGAATGAGAGGAAGACCGAAGAAGCGATGGATGGATTGTGTGAAAGATGATATGGGAAAAAGGGGAGTTCACGCTAGAAGACGACATGTTGTGCCGACCCTACTTAGAGTAGGATAAGGGCTTTCGATTATGTCAGATCCCACGCAATGCCAATAGCCTATTGCCATCTATCGGGCACTTAAATCGCAGTATATTGCTAGGTGGTATAAGAGGAATGCTGCTGCCCATTCCTGGTCGTTATGTATAACTCTAATATCTAATATAAATATTAAAACATTTTATGACATCTTTCATTAACTCATAACTTCATGTAAAGGGAGGAACAAACTTGCTGAGTTTCTTGCCCGTTCTTCTCAGAACAAGGCCTCCTGGTAGTTTACGAACGGATGGTGTAGCTTATAACGTTAAATATTGGAAACTGTTTTTCTTTTCGTTTCCAGTGTTTAACGTTATTTCTTTGACGATTCATGAGTGTATGTAATCATACCTTATATGAATAAACCATATTTTCATTTTCATTTTCATTTTCATAACCTTAGCCTTGTACCCGCGGGAGAGATGGGGGTGGTGACCACTGTATTCGTCAGCTCTGCCGTCACCACACGGCACTGAATTATGAATTTAAGCCCTAATAATGATAATAATAATTATTATTTATTTGCAAGAATACGGTTACTGAAGGACTTACATATTATTATGCCAATAAATTCTAAGGAGTATTTTCGGTGTGCAAATTTTTCTTTTCAGTTGTTTTCATTAATTAATTACATTATCTTCGAATCAAATAGATATTACTTTAATCCTAGATAGTACTTACTGCCGCACTCAGAGACGTCAAATAACGTTAATGAGTACTTACGTCAAAAAATGACAATTCAAAACTATTCGTTATTCGTGCCGGGTCTATGGTCTAGATTTGAATGAAAAATTTTGACATTAAATACTCATTAAAGTTAATACACGTCTCTGAGTGCGGCAGTTAAAGTACTTAAGTTAAGGTAATCTATAAATAGACAACAGAAGTCCCTGCTATTTTTAGATGTAACTATTTTTAAATTGGAATACCGCATCGGACACAAAAAAACGTCTAAGACACGTCTAGCTAGACCCGTAGCGGAGTCAGGTGGCCACGCTACACAACTTGGCTTTCGCCAAGGGATATTCCTGCATACAATAAAAATAATTGCCGTGTCAGTCAGTCAGTCAGTCAGTCAGTCTTCCATGACGACACCATACCAACCGCTATCTATGCGAAAATGTTGCAGCTCATCCCATAGGTGTCGTAAACGTAGACTAAGGGAGATCGGATACCTAAATGATGGAGGTGCATATCACCAACAACGGCACACCCAAAGAAGGTTGGTGTCGGGTAGGCGGTCGGCTGTAAAACCTAAGCCAAAGCCTTGAGCAGCATGGATTGGAATGTTGTCGTAACAATTACTTTCTCCGTTCATCAGTCTCTCGACATGGTCCGTTCCGTCTTTTTTCTATGCATTCATTTATCACTAGCACTTTTCCGGTGTGATTTTTTTTAATTTTTTTTTTATTTGGCACAGTGACAACATACAAATTCTATGAATAATAACAAATTGAATTTGTACATCGATTGATGTATGGATGATGGATGATATGAATCAGAAAGGATTGGAATGACGTCTAACCGATATGAATGGAAGAGGAAACAAACCTACTGAGCCGACCCGAGATAGACTGGGAGCAGAACATGAGTAATGTGCAGCAGCATTTCTCTTATACCACCTTAAACCACCTAGCTGCGACTTATATGCCCTATAGATGGCAATAGACTCACCACCGTTACATGACCTAGTTTAATTGGCGAAAAGTGGGTGTTAATTCACATATACCTACCCCATCAGGCATTAGGCGTGATTTATGTATGTTATAGGTACTCGAATACAGAAACGCTACTCAAAGTTTGAGCCCTGCTTAACATTTAGGTATTGTCAAATTTGACGTTTTTCCATAAAAAATCTGTCAGGTACCTATTGGCCACTTAACTTTATGAGTAGTGCTCAAAATTTCAGTAGCGTTTCTGTATTCGGGGGTATGTTTTTTATCCGCAAAACATTAAGAGCCTACGCACCCCAATGGAGTAGGCTTTAAAGGTAAGGCGCCTTTGCCGCACAACAAGAAAAAGGCCCGAGTTAGCAACACGACTGGGCACCCGCCTAAAAAAAAGAAATGGCTATGGAAATCGCGAGGTTCTATATTTAAACGCAGCGACTTAAAGGGAGCAAGAGTTGATCGTAAAAAGTTTAGGGCCTTCGCCGCGCGCGCGGCGCGGGTGGCATTCGTCCTGTGCCAAATGATTCGGTAGGGATCCGTAGTGAAATTTTCTAAAGTGTCTAACTTACCATCGACGGCGAAGTGCCAATATCTTCTAACTAAAACAGACAACATTTTATCATCAAAGTTATAAAAACGTTAGGATTTTACGTTAGAAAATTTAGTTAGAAGCTACATATTTCCATATTTGAATTTGTCGATAATATTTTTTTTGTCACCCATCCAATGACCGGCCTTAGAAGCTTTGCTCAGTTTACGCAAGCGCTATGCCACTGCGCTAGTGAGCCGCTACCGCCTAACTCGATTGCTAAAGCAAAAGCTATAAGTTTATGACATCACGCTGTCATTTCGCACCAAATGTACCTAAACTATTAACGATAGCTTTGAACGAATGATCACCGAATGATTTTGTATGAATTTGGCACAAAATCCGTGCCGCCTAAAAATTCAAGATGGCTGCTATAGCCGTAAGCAGTGCATTGCAATATAGCTATCATCAGCAATCGAGTTAGGCGGTAGGCCCCTCGTTGTGTAAATGTACAGTCAACGGCTCCTCAGACTACCCAAAACTGTGAAAATTTCTTCAACCGATTGTCAACCTTATCTTGTTGGTAGTAGAGCCAAAAGTCGACTGAGAAAATGTAACATTTTGTGGTAGTCTTAACTGGACAAACGATAATCTAGAATTATTATTGTACCTAATCAAAGAAAACTCCGTTTACGGGTACTTAAGAATAAATTACAGCGGTTGTTATTTGATTTAATTGCACAATTATAATTAAATGTCAAAAAAATATTTCAAAGGCGGACGCAGTTCCGATTTCCGCATCAGCACAATAATTTTACTTTAATTCCTTTGTTTATCCTAATGTTCATATAACTATTAATATAAAATATACTTTCCAACAAAAAAAGAATTACCAAAATCGGTCCATAAACGACCGAGTTTCGCGCGCGGTCAAACATAAAAAAAACATACGGGTACGATTTGAGTAACCTCCTCCGTTTTTTCGTCGGTTAAAAATCTATAAAATTAGTTGTTTATAAATAGCTTGCATATTATTATGTACGGAACCGTGGCGTATTTAAGCGGGAGTGCGACAAAAAATCGCTCGTTTTAATTGGATATGGATGCCCGGCTGACGTAATATGGCGACATTCTTCCATCAACGGTTCGGGGAAATGGGAATGCTCAAAAAAAACATCTTTGTCCCACTATGGCGTGTAAAAAAAAAGTACAATAATCTAATACATGGGCGCACTGTTTGAAGTGAAATTGTCAAAATGATACCGATTAAATACTTACACGTGTGGTGGCGGCAGAGGAGAATACAATTGTCACCATCCCCTCTCTCCCCAGAGTGTCGTACAAGGCGACTAAGTGTAAACACACAGACAGCGATGAGTAAATGGGCAGCAGCTTTCCTCTTAAAACACCTAGCAATATAGTGCGATTTATGTGCCTGATATATGGCAATAGGCTCGCTACCATGGACTTACGACGAACTTAACTGACGAAAAGTGGGAGTTGATTCACCTCTGCTTACACCTTCGGGGATATAGGCGTAATATACGGCTGCCTTAGGGCATTCCCGGGTTCGAATCCTGGTAGGAGCAAACTTTGTGATGACCACAAATGTTGTTTCCGAGTCATGGTTGTGTATATGTGAATGTAGTATATTTTCAACATTTATAAACATAATCATATTAAAAATATGTCCGTCATCTAGTAACATCATCATCCATAACACAAGTGCTTAGGCTACTTACTTTGTGCTAGATGATAGGTGTGAGTGTTACAATATTTATATATGTATGAGAGACGAAACTCTTAACATTCCATGGATTCATCGTGCGGGTGCCGGGCCTATACTTATATTGTGGCAGAGAGGGGAGTCAGTGGCAGCGCCTGGGACTTGTGACCCAAGTGTAGGTTTCAGGGATCCCTTGACAACTAGCCAACTCAACACTCACCTCCGCCACCCAGACTTCTTTCTCTGCCCAACCATATGTGGTAAGATTATGTGAGAGCCGCCTTTGACACACGTTCCAGTGTAGAACTTACGTAAGTTCTAGACAAGCCAAGGCCTTTTAATATTAGTTAAATTCCGAATTTCCCCTAAATCCTGGATGACTGGAAAACATTTTGGTGACACAAACACGCGACCCGATGACGGAAATCTGCGTCACAGCCGTGTTGGTGTCAGCTGATAACGGGAAAGGAAGTTCCCACGGATATAGCCGGCTTGGTTCCCTACTTATATCGCTTTATATCCGTCTGACATTCCATTGAATCATCGCGCGTATTGTTTCAGATGATAAAGCTGCTTGGAAACCGCTTCCGTGGCACGGTAATACTTTAAAGCAGTAATATGGCCGATCGTGACGAACTTCGACACGTTATCATTATGAAACGATTGCCACTTGGCTACGGGCCCTGGCCTAACAGCATCTTATCAAAATCTGTCGCCGTGTTAACAGCATTATTGTATTCCGAAAATTGTGATAAGATGGCCAGCCCCTCTGTGGTTGAGGGTTCCAGGTGAAGCTCGATTCCATATTCGGCCCTTATGTCACTTACCATCAGATAGGTATTTTAAGATGAAGTTCTACTACAGATTTGTACTTGGGGATCCGACCGGAATAAAAAGTAAATTAAAATATATCTGATCCATCAGGGGATCGGTACGCGGGGATCGGACCGGAATAAAGCTTCCCTGTCTAAAAAACTACAAAATAAACGTTTATCTACCTACAACAATGCAGTGACATCATACGTTAGGCATTTATAAATCGAAGCAAGCACAAACTTACCATAATTACGGTAAGTGCGGAAGAATACATCAATTACAATCAAAGCTAAGCTGTAATTGTCTTTTAACTATCGATTTACCAGTGAAGTAGTAAACACTGTATTTAAGTATTCTAGAAGTTCTAGAACCGATAACGTTTGTAACATAAGTGGGTTATGTAGTCGTGGCAATATTATGGGCTAAGTCTTAATAACTCTTTACATAAATGTAATTATAGATAAGTACAGTAGAGTAGATAGATGAACATATTTCCTTTCTTCCATGCTGGCTGGAAGCGAAAAAATAACGTAGAATTGGCCAGTCCTGACTCATCGCATGGGTGTTGTAAAAGTCGACTAAGGGAGATTGCCCCTTTGTAGACCAATAAGCACCTTGGGGCATACCCAAAGATGGTTGGTGTTAGGTAGGCGGCCGGCTGTAAAACCTAAGCCACAACTTTGAGCAGTATGGATTGGAATGTTGTCGTTCCAATCACTCTCTCCGTTCATCAGTCTCTCGACATGTTCCATTCCGTCTCTTTTCTATCTATATTTACATCAAATGGGAGTGGATGGCTTGATGACGTCTGACCGATATGAATGGAAGAGGAAGCATACTGCGCTGACCCTAGATAGACTGGGAACAGGGCGGGAGAAAAAGAAGAACATAATTTCCTTTAAAAGCCACTATGTAACTTACTATTTGGACGCCAATACAACTATATATTATTATTATCCTCATCACAAATTTATTTAAGCCGTATGTAGTGAATATAGTAGTCATAAAAAAATTTTAATGACTGTCACTGTCAATGTCAAAGATTTTTCTACCCTCCTTGCTTGACTGATGTCAGCTGTCAGGTCAGCAAGAAAGATAACTTTTTTCTAGTGATTTTCTGTTTAATTTTGCTAACATAAATTGAAACAACTATTAAAATTTAATTGCTTTATGTTTGAAAGTTTAGTTGTATAAAAGAGTCTAAAGCTAAACCCTCTAATTGGTTGATTAAAAACAAAACATCTCAACAATAATTAAAACATTTCTAAACAATAATAATGTTGTAAGAAAACTCAATCTTAATATTTATCATGGAGGAAGGGAATTCTATTATTTACGGACTAGAGCACCAGGTAATATCCCCGATTTAAAATAATTTTTCCAATTTTTTTTTGTTTATTTTTCCTTTAGAGACAGCTTTTGATTGCATTTCGAATATTTGCATCAACCTGAACAATTTGTTTTGATTGCAGACGAGAGCTTTATCCCCTCAGTATGGAGAGAGCGATGCCATACGGTTTCTCATTGGCACACAGAGTTTGAAACCACAAACAAACCAAGTTCATGTAGTCGAATTGGAAGAAGACACAGGGGCTTTGCATACAAAGGTATTATTATTATGAAAATGTAACAAATGGCTCAAAACAGGCATACGGCATAGGCAGGAGTCATACTGCCGCACTCAGAGACGTCAAATAACGTTAATGAGCACTTAACGTAAAAAAATGACTATTCAAAACTAGTCCCTATTCTTGCCGGGTCTATGGTCTAGATCTGAATGAAATTTTTTTAAGACTAAGCTAAGCTGCAGTCTAAAACTAATTGCCAATTTGCAAGGGTTTTAAAAACTATTCGTTTCTTCCTGCCTCAAGGGAGTAGACAACAAGGCTATGGAAAATATATTCACTATCGATATAATTTTATACACAAGTACCTATGTCTATTTTGGGCATTATTATTATATTGACTTTGGGCCATCTTTCCCTATATTTTTATAAAAAAATGTGGTTAGTTTTTATTATATGAAAAGTGTCAAACATTCAAATCCTGCGCTAATCCATTTTCTGCAGCAGGGTTTTATTGTTGTAGTTGTATTCTAATACAATTTTAATTTGCTAGGTGTTTAAACATGATATTGGAGAAATATGGCATCTACGGTGCTCTCCGCATGATGTGGCTATGTTGCTGACTACACACAATTCGTATGATCCTAACACGTCCCAATGCACTATGGGGGTCTCAATCTTTAAACTGCCAACAGTTGAGGTAAGGTTATCGCAGAAGTCCTTTTACGTTGGTTCAAAGTGTTTGTCTTTGGTGGGGTGTTGCACTGTGGTTGAGGCATAAATGGATATTCTAGAATATACACATTTTTATTCAATATATGAATTTATTTATTAGATCTATGTCAATTATGTTAACCGTCAAAAACTCTTGCACTATTACAGTAAAAATAAATGTCATTATTTTCTGACCTATTTATCCTTGTTAATTAGAGTTAGTGGTTTGTATGAGACTGAATCTAATATACCTTTTCGTCAAACAAATAAGATACTAACTGCCGCACTCAGAGACGTCAAAAACCATTAATGAGTACTTAACATAAAAAAATGAGAATTCAAAACTAGTCTCTATTCTTGCCGGGTCTATAATCCAGATTTGAATGAAAATGTTTGACATTAAATACTCATTAAAGTTAATTGACGTCTCTGAGTGCGGCAGTTAATCATTATTGTATGTATATATAAGTTGTGGCAAAAAAACCACTATACAATATTCCCAATTAAAAACAGGTAACCGTTGAAAATCATTTGAAATTTCACAGTTTTGTTAAGTCTTGGTGTGCATAGTGAATAGACTTTAGTACATTAATGTTATGTAATTGTTTTATCTTAGGTGATCCCCAAAGACTTGGATGACCTCAGTGCGATGCAGGGGAGGAACGCTGAAGATATGGAGCATTTAAAAACGATTGCTCCAGAGGTGTGTGTTATTAGCTTGTTATTACAAAGATTTTGGTGGTTAAAAAAAGGATTTTCTAAAATTATGGTCTTGATGCGGGAATCGAACCCGCGTCCGCTGCTATCCGGGCAGGTTCCTGACCGCTCGGCCACCCAAGACATTAATTAACTTGCCGAAATTCTTCTAACCTTTACTTCACGTTGTAAGCCAACGGGTACCCCCGTTGGCTTACAACGTGAAGTGTACAACTCGCAATATAGAAATAAATTTCAAACATTCCAAAGCAGATTTTTTTACAAATATCGTGCGTTCGGTTAAGCTTCCCTCATCAAGACCATAATTTAATGTATAATTTTTGGAAATTCTTTTTCTAACCACCAAAATCTTTGTACTAATTTTTCTGACATTTATATAATGTTAAAATTAAAATCGAATAGCTTGTTATTCACTATTTCTGAAATGGTTCGTATTGACTTGCATATCAAAGTCGTAACTAGATTGTAACATGTTTACTTATCATCATCAAAACGAAACATTTTCATGTCTAGTAAAATAAGGGTATGATGCTTATAGTCGAACTGTAACCTATTTTACTATCAGTATGTAACTCAGTATTAAGCAAATAAAGATTTCTATTCTATTCTAAAGATTCTATTTTATAAAGATTTCTATTCTATTCTAAGGATATATATATATATATATATATATGATGAGGAATGGGCAGCAGCGTTCCTCTTATACCACCTAGCAACGGACTGCGTCTTTTGTACCCGACACGGGACCTTACTCTGCCTATCCCTTCGGGGATCTAAGTGTGATTTATGTATGTGTCGTGGCCAAATCGTAGAATTGATCACTTCATGATGTGGCCGACCCTTTCATGAAATGGTTGCATTTCATGAAATGGCCAGCTAAAACTGGCCATATCGTTGAAACGTCAACGTTTGATGATATGTCCATCCACGTTTGGCCATATCATTACTGTAGTAAATGTTTGGTATTTTTACGTTGCGCTCGTTTTTTGAAACGTAAAATTTTAGTAATTTGATGTCGTAACGACATTTCACTTCACTTTTATCTTCCATTACATCAATAATATTAGTTTGTTTAATACATTGAGTTATAAAGTAAACTAGAGACGCTATGCCAAACAAAAATATTCTCCCAACTCGAATCTACCTACGGTGGCGGGGTGTGCGGGGCGAGCGGGCGAGCGTGGCCTGGAATCAGTTATATGCTGCAGCGCTAAACAAACAACATAAGCGCTAACACAATTACCAGTAGATTATCGTCTAACCAAAGTATTAAAACATGCAGCGCTAATCGCTGATTGAGCACAGTTTTCTCGCGACCAAAACATCGTAAGCTCCGCTGATTTCATGGCGCTTACGCGTTTCTTTCAACGCAGTCTTAACAAAAATATCCTTATAGATTATGCATCGCAGAAGAGACAAAGATTTAGTGCCTACGAAACCGAATTTGAATGCATTATCTATTTTTATATTTATTTGAATAAATTATTATTACTTAGATATTATTTAGAAATAAAATGGTTAAGAAATAAAGGAAAAGTCAATGAATAGTTACAAGTTTAAAATGAAATAAAATTAGGTACTACTTTTGATTTTTATTTAAAAGGGGTATGCCCATTCTAGGGCCCATTTTGTACCTGAAGCAAAATTGTCTCAAGCTTTATGAGATAAACTCTCAAAATTCTAAGCTAAGTAATTAATTTTGTTTTCAGATCTGAAACCAATTGGTTTCAGATTTTGGGCATTCTCCCTTATTATAATAATACGTTCGAGAAATTCGTTTTGCGAATATGAACATCAGCAAAAAAAAAAATCATTATTTTGGGTTAATACAAAATTTCTTGCCTTTTATTTATAGAAAAGGAACATAACCTCGTAATCACACACACACACACACACACACTCACAACAACAATTACTCACGAGCCATAGTTGTAGTTTATTTATAAAAATGTGAAGCGCATTTATCTAGTATCCATAACACAAGTAATTAGTCTGAGAGTGAAATTATATTGAATGATAACAAACTGAGCAATAAAAAGTACAAAATTATCAGTTGCATCAAAGTCACAAAATTCACCAACTATCAATTGTCCATTCTGTATAGTTCACTTTTTCATAATCTATGATTTTCATACAAAATGGCGAATTATGTTTTAAAATTAATATTTGTTATGTTTTAATTAATATTTTGTAACTTACCGATGATAAGTCACACCCTTAACTTTTTGACTTGTTTTTGATTCGTTTTTGCATGTTTTTAACACGCAAGAAGGCATTTTTAAATCGTTTTGTAGCCACAATTTCGGTAAGCAGTTGCTTCGAGCGTTGGCGAATGACTGAATGAGTTGTTGCTCCGGAGCATCAACGCACGGGCTACTTTTCTTGTTTGCGGTGTCGCTTCTATACGCTAGTAATAGTAGTTCAATGGTTTAATAGAATAATTGTCCGCCGCCATGATGCATCACAAAAACAAATCGAAATAAGCGCCTCTTACGGTGGTTAATGTAACTATTTTACGATATGATTAATAATGTTTAGCCATATCATGAAATAGCCATGCGTTTAGCTGTACATAACGTTAAACTTTGTTTATTAATTGATCTGGCCAGACAATTATCATGATATGGTCAGTTTTAGTTCGGTCGGCCACATCATGAAGTGATCAATTCCACGATTTGGCCACGACATATGTATGGTCCCCAGAGAGCCGAAGACGAGATCCGCTGCGCCGAATGGCACCCGGCCGACGCGAACCGCGTCGGCGTGGTCTACGAGAACGGCATGAGTGTGTATGAGGTCAGTACGGGAGGGGTGACCGCCTCCGTCTCTCCCGAGGGCCGAGCCCGGCTGAAGTTCACCGGGGGCAAGTGGAACCCCCACCAGGGGCACACACAGGTAAATAAGATTCCAGACTTAATGCCTCACTCAGAGACGTCAATTATCTTTAATGAGTATTTAATGTCAAAATTTTCATTCAAATCTAGACCATAGACCCGGCAAGAATAGCGACTAGTTTTGAATTGTCATTTTTTGACGTTAAGTACTCATTAACGTTATTTGACGTCTCTGAGTGCGGCAGTTAGGGCGCGTTCCCACTATGTTACACGTGTAGAGGCGACTGTAGATTTGAAGCTTGCTAATGATGTGTAAGAGGAGCTCGCTAGCGCAGTGGCACGGCGCGCTTGGCCTGCGATTGCGTAAACTAAGCAATTTTCGCTAAGGCCGGTCATTGGATGGGTGACCAAAAATTTACTATCTCGAGTTCGTCCGCGCTTCGGAAGGCACGTAAAGCCGGTGGTCCCGGCTGCATCTGCAGCCGTTAATACCCACCAACCCGCACTGGGCCAGCGTGGTGGGTAATGGCCCAATCTCCCTATATTCTTCCATCCATAGGGAAGGCCCCTGCCCCAGCAGTGGGGACATTAAAGGGCTGGTGATGATGATGATCATCACCAGATGAGTAGCAGCTTTTTATGACAATTTTTATAGGGGTTTTAATGCTGTATCGTCTCGTCACTCTGATTTTATTGCATGTGGTGTTTACCTGTAATTTACTGTGCACTTAGTTTTAGTACATACATACATAAATCACGCCTATATCCCCGAAGGGGTAGGCAGACGTAAACTAGCACCCACGTTTCGCCAACTATGTTAGGTCCCATATAATGGGTGGCGAGCCTATTGCCATTTATCGGGCACAAAAGTGTCGCAGTACAATGCTAGGTGGTATAAGAGTAACGCTGCTCATCCTTAGTCGCCTCGTACGACACCCACGGGAGAGATTTGGGGTGGTGACAATTGTATTCTACTCTGCCGTCACCACACGGCGGGTGTTTTTTTAGTATAACTAGAATATTTTAGTGTACTAGTTGTAGGTGAACCAATAAAATAAAATGCATCACTACTAGTGGTCGTCCGCGGCTTCGCTCGCGTTAATGTCGGTTACTAAATAGCCCATAGCCTTCCTCGATATGGACTATCCAACACAAAAATTATTTCATCTTTATAATATTGGTAATATAGATTGAAAAGGCCGCGAAATTGCGAACATTGCTTAGTTTACGCAAACGCAAACTCATCTTTTTTTCAATTAAAAGCTATTATTTCAGTCAATTTTCTTTTCAGTTTGCGGTTCTACAAGACATGCACATAAAGTGCTACGACACACGAGTTGACTGCAGCAAGCCTTCGTGGAGTATAGACAACGCCCATAGACAACTGGCCCGGGACCTAGACTTCAATCCAAACAGGTTTGCATACATATAGCGCTCGATTGAAAAGCTTAACAAGGCTGGCAACACTTGTTTAAGGCACTACCTCGCGTATTTAATTTAACTTTAAAAGGATTTCCCCCATTTTTTTTATTTTCAAGTTTATATCAGTATTATTTATAGTGCCGTGTGGTGACGGCAGAGTAGAATACAATTGTCACCACCCCAAATCTCTCCCGTGGGTGTCGTACAAGGCGACTAAGGATAAATCAGTGATGAGGAATGGGTAGCAGCGTTCCTCTTATACCATCTAGCTATGTACCTACTGCGACTTTTGTGCCCGATAAATGGCAATAGGCTCGCCACCTATTACATGGGACCTAACATAACTGGCGAAACGTGGGTGCTAGTTCACCTCTGCCTCTGCCTCTGCCTCTTCGGGGATATAGGCGTGACTTATGTATGTATGTATGTATGTATTTATAGGCGATCTGAGGCCTTCTTTGTTTTATCGCCCGGTCCAGGAAGTAGGATTTTTCTTACGTGTAGCGGGCGAAAAAGTCCACTACGTGGTCAGGTATGACATAAGGTAATTTACAAAAACCAAAATAATATATTTTTGATGCTATAAAAAAAGTCCAAAAAAGACCCTTATATTTCCCTCTTTTTTTCGAATTACAATCAAACCGACGGTTATTTTCAAACCCAAACCAAGTTTATTACATAAATAGCAATAGACTCGCCACCTATTATATGGGACTTAACCTATTTGGCGAAAAGTGGGTCATAACTGTTAATTCATCTCCGCCTACATAGGCGTGATTTATATATGTATGTGTTTCGCTTCAGACAGTTCCAATTGGCAAGCGCTGGTGACGACGCCGCCCTCAATATCTGGGACTACAGGAATGGGAGGGAGCCAATATTCACTAGGACTGATCACTCGCATTGGTGAGCATTGGGTTTGTGTTCAATAGGGATGATGGCGCTTACAAAGAATCGCTGAAATAATGATTTAGAATAATAATTTAGGATAAGGAGATTTGTAAATAGTCACTTGTTCTCAGCTTATAGGTACCTACTTGTGATTGATATTTATTTTGTAAAATATAAATACAAAATTTAGCAGTCCGCCATATTTAGTCAAACGCCGCGTGGCGTCACTATTTTTTTGACATTCTATTTGCAAATCAAAATCACTATTATATACCTATAGAAACTGACATGTTTTACGCTCTAGTCACAGCATTGCTGTTTTGTCGAATATTTTAATTTGCATTATCCAAAATGAAACACATAATTTTTTAAAAAAAAAAATATTTTTTTAGGTAAAGTAGATATGTAAAAACAACGGGCTTAGTTTTTCTATAATTGTCATCAGGAAAAAATTAAAACAGACCCGGCAAGAATAGCGTCATTTTTTTGTATTAATTAACATTAGCAGGGATGACGAAAAATTTTGAAATTCTCTTCCGTAGTGTATGTACACATTTACTATTTACGCGAAAACATTTATTTCGGTATTATTCTAACGTTTAACTAAGTTTTAAAGCAATTTTTTTAATATTTTTTAATAGTGGGCGAAAACAGCTCGCAGTGTCATGGCGTCGGGTCTGACGTCACGCCTAGGCAAACGTCAACGCCACAGATATATATCTGTGGTCAACGCATTTAGAGGGAAGCTTACAAACAATGTGTATAGAATGTCATATTTGATTACATAGGCGTGACGTCATGCGCTCATCATGTCATGTGATTGGCGTTTCAGCCAAAATGGCCGATTTAAATAAAATAAAGCATTTTAATGTTCTACTTTAGTGAAAATCCTATTTATCTCGGATTTATAAATAAAACAAAAACAGTTTTGTGAATGATTTTGACGCCATGTATTTTCCACTAAAATCATTAAATCACTGATTTTTTGATCATGTCGCCACGCCTATTGATGTCTCTGAGTGCGCTAGGTATTCATTGTACATGTCGTATCTACAGGGTGTCATTCATAGCGCCTTCTGTACCTACAGGGTGTGGACGGTGCGCTACAACACCTACCACGAGCAGCTGCTGTTGACCGGCAGTTCTGATGCGAGGGCCCTCCTCACCGCCGCCGCCAGCGTCTGCGGGGACTTGGACGACGAGGGGGCCCGGCTGAGCCAGGTGTAAGTAAAAACAAAAAATATATAAACTATACATACGTACATACATAAATCACGCCTATATCCCCGAAGGGGTAGGCAGAGGTGAACTAGCACCCACTTTTCGCCAATTATGTTAGGTCCCATGTAATAGGTGGCGAGCCCATCGCCATACATCGTTATTGCTAGGTGGTATTAGAGGAACGCTGCTGCCCATTCCTCATCATTGATTTATCCTTAGTCGCCTTGTACGATACCCACGGGAGAGATTTGGGGTGCTGACAATTGTATTCTACTCTGCCGTCACCACACAGCACAATCTGTAAACTATATAACTGGATAATGGTGTTGGTTGTATGATTATTTCATATGTATTAATATAAACCTTCATTGTAAAAATATACACTGTACAACTTTTTGTTATCCCTAATAAATAGAAGATGAAAAAAACTATGATCTTACCACGGGCGGTAAAAAATAAAAGCCTCGGATCACATATTTACGTAGCCAAGTTCAAATACTTGGGATCTTACGGCGGGTCCCCATATTAAGTCAACAGTCGAAGATAGACGGAACAGCTTTGTGTCTTAGCAACTTCTGTTATTTATCATACATACATACAGAAATCACGCCTATATCCCCGAAGGGTAGGCAGAGGTGAACTAGCACCCACGTTTCGCCAACTATGTCAGGTCCCGTGTAATAGGTGGGGAGCCTATTGCCATTTATCGGGCACAAAAGTCGCAGTACATTGCAAGGTGGTAGGTACGCTGCTATAGCACGTACCACGACCAGCCGCTTCTTACTGGCAGCTCGGACGCGAGGGCGCCCGCCTGAGCCAGGTGTAAATGCATTTCATGTTTTACAGCATACTTGACGGCCGCCTTGGTCGAATGCTCAGATCGCTGGGTATTGGCCAAGAGACCCGGGTTCGAATCCTGGTAGGGGCAAACTTTGTGATGACCACAAATGTTTGTTCCCGAGTCACGGTTGTGTATATGTTTATGTAGTATATTTTCAACATTTATATACATAATTATATTAAAAATATGTCCGTCATCTAGCATCCATAACACAAGTGCTTAGGCTACTTACTTTGGGCTAGATGATAGGTGTGAGTGTAAAAATATTTATTTATTTATTTATCGCCCTCGCCTTCTGCTCAATTACTTGCGATCCGGGATATTAACTAACCTCGGGCGGTAAAAAAAGCCTCACATCCCATATTTAATAAATAAAGCCTTTATTCAGATACGTTCAAACAATTATTAATGCACGGTAACCATTTACAATTTAGTTATCTTAAATTAAATTATATCTGTGTGCCTTCGGGCAAAGGCCTCCCCCAGTCTTCTCCACTCTTCCTTGTCCCTTGCTGTTCTAGTCCAAGTCCTGCCAGCCATTTGTACAATCTCATCTTCCCATCTTTTAAACTGTCTACCTCTGTTTCTTTTGCAGCCCCTTGGGTACCAAGTTGAAATTATTTTGCTCCATTTATCTGGCCCTCTGATTATGTGTCCTGCCCATTTCCATTTAAGGTGTTTCACTTTGTATGTAATGTCGGCTAATCCTGTTATGTTTCTTAGTTTTCTGTTGGATATCTTATCAATTCGCCTCTTGTTGATTATACTTCTCTCCATGGCTCGCTGGCTCACCTTCAATCTGTTACTCTGAGCTTTGGTGAGTGCCCAAGTTTGGCAACCATAAGTGAAGATTGGCAGGACACATGTGTCAAACAGTTTTTTCTTGATATTTATGCTAGTTTGGTTGTTTTTCATTATTGTTTTTAGTGACCAGTACCTTTTCCATGCATTGCCAACCCTTCTATCCATTTCCTTAGTCATCGAGTCATTTGGTGAAACTAATTGCCCTAAGTATATATATTCATTTACAAATTCTATGGTGTTGTTATTTACTTTTATTTCCTTGGCTGATGTTTCATTTGTCATAGCTTTTGTTTTTAACTCATTCATAGACAATCCAACTTCTCTACTGGCTATATCAAGTTCTTGGAGCATTTGCTGTAGTTCCTCTGCAGTGCTGGCGAAAAGTACTATATCATCGGCGAATCTTAAGTGGGAGAGGTTTTCACCGTTGATAGTTAGGCCTCTCTGTGTCCAATTGAGTTTTCGGAAAATTTCCTCCAGTACTGCTACGAACAGCTTGGGTGATAAAGGGTCACCCTGTCTTACCCCTCTTTGAATTTTTATTTCTGGTCCTTCTTTCTCCAGCTTTATCTTTGCTGTGGTATTTGTGTATATGTTCCTGATTATCCTAATGTATTTATGTTCAACTCCTTGACGTTCCAAAGCTTGCCAAATTTTTACATGATCTAGCGAATCGAAGGCCTTACAGTAATCCACAAAGCAGCAGTAGTAGGGTATGTTGTATTCTTTGTATTTTTCAGTAATCTGTTTAACTGCATGCATGTGGTCCACTGTAGAGTAGTTGCTTCTAAATCCTGCCTGTTCCCTTGGCTGGCTTTCATCTAGTGTTTTAGTGATGCGATTTAGAATAATTTTTGCAAATATTTTGTATATATTAGACATTAGACTTATGGGCCTATAATTGCCAATGTCGTTTTTGTCACCTTTCTTGTGCAAGAGTTTGATAGAGGATACTGTCCACTGCTTTGGTATTACTTCTGTCTTTAATATGTTGTTAAATACTTCAGTCAATACTGGAATGCTATAATCTTTTGTTTCTAGTAGAGTTTCGTTGGAGATGCTATCAGGCCCTGAGGCTTTATCCCTTTTTTGTGTGCTAATTGCTTTCTCCACCTCTCGCTGCATTATAAATGGTACTTCCTTTGTATCTAGGAGCTTAATCTCTGCACCAGTTGACTGTTTTGAGTATAGGCCTCTGTAATACTCTGTAGCAGTTTTTATAATGTCAGGTCTTTTTCTTTTGTCGCAGCCAGTGCCATCTTTTAGTCTAGGAATCCATTCCTCTTTTTCTTGTAGCATTTTTATTGCTTTTTTAGTTCCTCCAGTTCTTTCTATTAAGCTCTCTAATATTTGTATTCTATGGCAATTCCTATTTCTTCTCATGGCTGTCCTTATATTTTTGCTTAAATGGGTAATTTCCTTTCTTAGCTCCATGGTTTTAGGTGTAGTTTTAATTAACGCTGCTCTTTTCGTTATCAACTCCATTGTTTCATCTGACAGTATATCTTTACCTTTTCCTTGTCTTATTTTTATCCTCTTGTATTTGCTCATAATCTCAGTCAGTTTGTTATAGACATCCAGTATATTTTGTTTTGGCAGGTCTTCCTTCAATTTATGTAAGCTTTCTTGAAATTGTTTGGCAGTTAGTTGCGGCCTTTTGCTGTCTGTTGGGTGGAGCTGATACATGTTTCTTCTGCTATGTTTTGCTGGCAATATTTTTAAACGTGATCGAACCATTCTATGATTAGTGTTGAAATTTAGTTCCTTGATGGTGCTGCAGTCTTCAAATGCTTTACTACAATTAGTGAGGATGTAATCTATTTCGTTTTTATAGCGCCCGTCTGGTGATATCCACGTCCAACGCTGGTTTTCTTTTTTTTTAAATTTGGTATTTAAAATTACCAGTTGCTGCTCGAAGGCCAAGTCTATCAACTTCTGTCCATTCCTCGTCCTTTTCTTTTGGCAGAAGGGTCCCATAATAATGTCTTCACCACTTTTTCTTTTTCCTATTTGTGCGTTGAAGTCTCCCATTAAGATAAGGTTAGTTGGGTTTAAATCATTTAGTGTTTCATTTAATTTCTTATAGAAGTCTTCAATGACATTTTCGGAGGATTGTTCTGTGGGAGAGTATACTTGCACTATTGCCCATTCATTCTTATGTTGAGGAAGCATGATTTTAAGGACTGCTATACGTTCAGAGACGCCATATAATTCTACAACATCCCATATTTATCGAATGTCAAATACTTGCCGTGTGGTGACGGCAGAGTAGAATACAATTGTCACCGCCCCAAATCTCTCCCGTGGGTGTCGTACAAGGCGACTAAGGATAAATCAGTGATGAGGAATGGGCAGCAGCGTTCCTCTTATACCACCTAGCAATGTACTGCGACACTTTTGTGCCCGATATATGGCAATAGGCTCGCCACCTATTACATGGGACCTAACATAATTGGCGAAACGTGGGTGCTAGTTCACCTCTGCCTACCCCTTCGGGTATATAGGCGTGATTTATGTATGTATGTATGCAAATACTTGCGCTAGACATTCTGTTTTATCGCCCTATAGTGACGTCACACAGAAGCCATTTGGTTGTTTTGCGTTTTGGCGGACATTTTATAAAGAAAACAAGTTTTTTTCTATCAAACAAAAGTAGAAACGTAAAAACAACGTAATGTTAAAGTTTTTCAAAATTAGCCGTCATGCCTATATTGTTTGCAGTTTAGAGGATGGGGTGCTTCAGTCGTACGAGCAGCACGAAGACAGCGTGTACTGCTGCGAGTGGAGCGCAGCGGAGCCCTGGACCTTCGCCTCGCTCAGCTACGACGCCCGACTGGTGCTCTCCAGGGTGCCCCGGCATTTCAAATACAAAATATTGCTGTGAAATGTTCCCTTTGCTCCTTTCCAATTAATGGATTCTTTTATTTAAAGACCTGCCCGGCATAGGCGTGGCCCTAGCATGACCATCGAAACACGATATGATACCGCCATTTATCGCTTAGAACTGCCAAAAATGCATTGCATTTTGACAGTTTGAAGCGATAAATTGGCCAATGGACAATTTTAATTGACAATTCCTATTTATTTAATGCATTCCTTTTGAACCGCTGACTATAAAAACTCGTGTCAGTTAATTAGTTTTATTTTTTTGTAAATAAATATAAGAAAGAAATTCAGATGCTTTGTTTGTAGTTTGCTATTGTTATACATATTATAAATAGTTGTTAATCAATAAATGATATTTTTTAAGATGAAAAGTCTTTGCCATTTTGTCTTTGCTAATTTATATAAATTTTTCCCTACCCCTGGGATCCCCAAAACATGCACTTGGGTCACAATCCCTAAGAGATTTCATCAATGGTTAAAATTGTTGCTTTTGCAATTATGTATTCACTATTTGAGTCTCTCGCATTGCTCTCTATTAGCAACTAAAATTGTAATTACATATATGCAAAACAACAAATTCATTAATTTCAATTAATAACTGTTAGCAATTTCTATAATCTGCCTGTTGAGTAATAAGGTCTCTTACACCTCTGCTTGTCTCTTGAGGATACAAGCAGAGGTATATTAAGACTATGCATGATATTATTAATGTTATTTACCCCCAAATACAGAAACACTACTCAAATTTTGAGCACTGCTTATATAGTTAAGTGGAGATTACCTGGATTTACTACAGAATTAGTATGGAAAAACGACAATTTTGACAATACTTAAAGGTTAAGCAGGACTCAAACTTTGAGTAGCGTTTCTGTATTCAGGGGTTAGTGTTCAGTTGATTAACATTAATAAAACAAAACTTGTGAACCATAAATATATTTTACAACTAAAACCTCTCTGCCACTCTATTAGCTACATTCCTCAGGTTGCCATATACTTTCGAAGGTGGTGAACCCATAATCAGGTTACATATCGCTCTTCTTGCGAAAGCGATGTTTTGATAACTGCCTAGTATATGGATTTTCGAATCGGCTAACACTATCCTTGTTTTGGTTACGTTTTCAATTGTGAATTTTGTTCGTCCAGCCTTCCCAGCAAGGCGACCGATAGCCCTGCCTAAATGGTCTCCTTGGAGTGTCTTAACGTCTTTTATTTCAAAGGACTCCACAAATAAGTCATCTAACCGAAGTAGTGCCAGTGCGTCTTCTACATCAAATCCATATATAAATGCCTGAAAATAACATTTTAATATAATTAATTAATAATAAAGAAGATAAATTATTTTAAGATTGATTTCAGTGGGTTATTATGTTACCAATGATACATACATACATAAATCACCCCTATATCCCCAAAGGGGTAGGCAGAGATGAACTAGCCCCTGCGTTTCGCCAATTATGTTAGGTCACATGTAATAGGTGGTGAGCCTATTGCCAAAAGTCGCAGTACATTGCTAGGTGGTATAAGAGGATCGCTGCTGCCCATTCCTCATCACTGATTCATCCTTAGTCGCCTAGTACGACTCCCCCGGGAGAGTTTTGGGGTGGTGATTATTGTATTCTACTCTGCCGTCACCACAGCAATATAATTAATTAATATTAATAAATAAATTATTTTAAGATTGATTTTAGTGGGTTATTATATTACCAATGATATTGAAATAGAAATTATTAAATTGTATCATTTTGCTAGGTCCCATTCCTTGTGAGCCTTTTTGCCATTTCTGGGGTATGTAAATCAGTATATGCTGCTGCCCATTCTTCATTAGTTGTTTTAACCCTAGCATAATTGGCTAAATGAATGTTAATTCACCTATGCCTACCCAATGGTATAAAATAAAAAATGTAGAATACCTTCACAAAATCAGCGGCCTTTTGTAAAGTGGCAATATCTTTTGTTTCTGGCCCCACTTTTATTTCAACATTTCGAGTTTTCGTATTGAATCTGACTTGAAGTAGCAAGTGCTCTACTATTGGTGTGAATATTTTCAGCCAGTTCTCTTTCAGGGGAGTATATCTGAAAAACGTAAATTATTTTTTACAACTATATAACAGACTCTTTTAAAAGTCTGAAATAAAAATACATTAATCAGTGTCTTTGCATTTACTGGTATATTAATTTATTTTTATCTGCCTAGCTAGATAAATTGCGAACAGGCCGCAATAAAAAAGCATATAAAAAGCCTTTAGGAGTGAACAAAATATGTATTTTGAAGTATTTCATGAATGCAGTTTTAAGGTTATATTACCTATGAGCTGGCACAGGAATTTTCCGCATATTAACTTTTGTTTCATTAGGTTCCGTATTCTTCTTCTTTTTAGGTCTAGATCTTGTATGTTTAGCTCTTCCTTGGATACCGTTGTGTTCTTCAATTTCCATGCCATCTCCTGATTCGGACACTGCTCTTCTTTTAATATTTTTTTGTTTTATTGTGTTTTTGGCAGGTAAAAACTCGTCCACATTAATGTTTTCGGTCTCCATTTTACCAAAATTCTTCTAGTAACAGTTTGAATATCACTAATTTATCGGTTTTGGTATTATTCTAAGTTGCAAAATAAGTCTCACATGGTTCAACTTTAGCACTCCACAGAGTAAAAGAAAAACATCTGTCAGTTCTGTCACAGTCAAACTGAAACAATAAGACGAAAGGGAGCGTTCGTAAACGATAAAATGTATACATACATACATAACTCACGCCTATATCCCCGAAGGGGTAGGCAGAGGTGAACCAGCACCCACGTTTCGCAAATTATGTTAAGTCCCATGTAATAGGTGGCGAGCCTATTGCCATTTATCGGGAACAAAAGTCGCAGTACATTGCTAGGTGGTATAAGAGGAACGTTGCTGCCCATTCCTCATTACTGTTTTATCCATAGTCGCCTTGTACGACACCCACGGGAGAGATTTGGGGTGGTGACAACTGTATTCTACTCTGCCGTCACGACACGGCTTTGGGTTTTAGATTTATAAGAACTTTGAAGTTATTTTAATAAGTTACACTTTATAATTAACAAGTCGATTAGATCAAAGTATCGACTTGTTAATGATAATATATAAATTAAATTTTATTCGTTCCACGATTTATCGTCAAAATGTTCATCCATAATTTGCCATTTACGACACGATACTTGAACGCTGCTGAACATAGTGGATAGTAGAATGGTTATGTCACAATTTTCAGGCTGATTTTTGTTATGAATTAACGAATTGAATCGAGGTAAGAAAACAATTCAAAGAGTTTCTGTGATCCTAATCATGTGATAGTTCTAGACTAAGCATTTCTTTTTCCATAGGTTCATCTGAAAATCAGATACCTCGGCCACGATGGCTACTCTAATAAAGACCGCCGTGGTCAAAATCATAAGCCCTAGTCAGGGTGGGAAAATAGCTGCGTGCACCTTCGTCCAGCATAGAAACATTGCCGGAAAAGCATTACGGGAGTCCTTGCCATCACCGCCACCGAAGCCGGCCCCTTTCGATTTTGAGCACAAGGACTATACATGGCTCCGTAGCTTGTTCGATCGTACCACGCACAGAATAGACGCGAACTCTAAGGTCGTGGTCGTGGACGGACCTGTAGGAGTCGGTAAGACTCAATTCGCAGCTGCTCTCGCCGAAGATCTGGGTATGAAACATTATAAAGAAGCTAACTTGGATATACACTACAAGCGGCCAAATGGCTTGGACTTACGGATGTTCGACGATCAAATCCCCGAGGATACTAGGACTTTTGACCATGTTAACTTTAACCTTGCTCCTAATCACCGCCTGGCTGGGAACTTTCAGATCATGACGTATACTGCTCGCTACAGTCAGTACATTGATGCTTTGGCCCATTTGTTCAACACTGGTCAAGGTGTTGTGCTTGAGAGGTCCCCATACTCTGATTTTGTGTTCCTTGAGGCGATGTATGCCCAAAAATACATTAGCAAGGGTGTGCGTTCAGTCTACTATGACTTGAGAAATGCTACCATAGAGGAGTTAATGAGGCCACACTTGGTAATTTACTTAGATTTGCCGGTGAATGGGGTAAGTGAAATATGCATCTTGATTATATAATTATACAATACAAAATAACTCAACAATACATTTATGTTAGAAAAAAGCTATGAAATATAGTCATCATCATCGCCCTGCCCTTATCCCATCTTATTTGGGGTAGGTAGTATGTCCTCTTTTTCCATTCTCTTCTGTCACTTGTCATCACCTCATTCACGTCCATCACCTTCATATCACACCTCACACAATCCATCCATCTTTTCAGTGGTCTTCCTCTACTTCTACATCCATCAATATTCATGTCCATAACTTTCTTACTCACATTCATGGCATCACATCACATAACATATAGTCAGATTTTCTGTAAAATTATTTGATTGCTGAAATTGTATTTTCTTTTGCATAAAAAGTTCTATACTATAAGTTCTAAATTCTTAAGATATTAAATGTTGTGATTTGTGAGAATATATTTAATACCATTTTTTTCGATTCTCAACTACTATAATTGTTCCATACTTTTTTCAGGTACTGGATGCCATTAAGAAACGAAACTATGAATACGAAGTGAAGGGAAAAGCTCTCACTCCAGAGTTCCTCACGCATGTAGAAAAGGAGTACAAAACTAAGTATCTGAGAGACATATCCAGTCATGCTGAGCTACTGGTGTACGACTGGAGTGGTGGTGGTGACATTGAAGTGGTATGCTTTTTCGCATTGTACCTTAAATATTTAACCCTTCAAAAGATTTATGCACACACCAGTGTACAGAGAAATTTGTGCCCATACGCTTCTATTGGCTGACGATTTCATTCTTCATTTCATAAAAAAAAAAGTCTCGTTATATTTGATATCTCTAATCTATACTAATTGTGAATAGCATTCGAAGCCCGCAAGCCTTCAAAAATAAGATTTTATGCCAGGCTTCCCACATATATCTGACAACAAAAACCACCAATTGTTTGCACATTTTTCAACAAGCGCCTAATTTTGTACTTGACTGAATTTATTCCAGGTAGTGGAAGATATTGAGCGTTTGGATTTCGACCAGTACACCGAGCGAGAAGAGCCCAAAATGAAAGACTGGCGTTTTTACCGGGAAGTGGACTGGGCCGACAAGCGAATGTTGTACACCAACAACAAGCACTATCTGACCAACTTGCTCGTGGTTCCCCGAACTGATGTGCCGGAACTAATCACCAGCGCCGAGGATGCTTACGAGAGGGACAAGGTGAGTAATGTGCCAATTGATTTTATCACATTTTTCCGAATTGATAGGGAAGTTATTTGGTTAGAACCAGTTTTGACTGGTTTTCTTAGTCATTCAAAACCACTTTATACTGATTTAGTGTTTTATTGATTATAAAACCTAACCTAACCAATGGGGCTGGTGGGTTATGGCCCATTCTCCATCCATGGGGAAGGACTCTACCCAGCAGTGGGTACAATAAAAGGCTGGTGATGATGAAACCTGTAAAAAAATACTGTTTGGTTATTTTCACTGAGGTCTTAAAGCAACACACATGTTTATGGTACATTCATACATACATTAATCACGCCTATATCCATGAAGGAGTAGGCAGAGATGAAATAACACCCACGTTTCACCAAATATTAAATCCCATGTCATAAGTGGCGAGCCTATTGCCTTTTGTATCGGGCACGTAAATCGCAGTATATTGCTAGGTAGTAAACGTACACGTGTGAAAGGTGCCGTACAATACCGTGTGACCCTAGCCTAAAGCCTCAACTCAACACAGTCATGTTTATGGTAGTATTTGGATTTCAGGTCATCCACGGACACCCCGCGTTCGAGTACCAGGAAGGCTACACCACCTTGGACTCTGGGCTGCTCACGAAGAACAAGATGCCTAAATACACAGACTGCATCTGAGCCGAGACGGGAATATTATTATGTAACAGTGTAGAGTTGAATTATTTAAATAAAATATTTTAAATCTTCTCAGTTTGTTATTTCATTGTTTATGCCGGTTTCACACGAGGGCAGAACAGTGGGTAGCTCAGTCCTGCTACTGTGATGTGCGTTTACTGCAACGGGCAGTACTGTTCTGCTCTCGTGTAAAACAGTTATTAGGTAGGTAGTGCAGTAAGTAGTCCTCTATGCTTGCCTGAGAGCGAAGGAATACACCACAGGAGTGTTATAAAAGTAATTGTTTGGCTGGTGTATACTTCCAATTCAATTGACCTTTACCGACACTCGAGTCATGGTTGGAGTGCATATCTGTATTCATCACACAAACATTCGCCCCTATCCAGGATACGGACCATTTTGACTACCGGCCGGCAGCGATCGGACCTTTCGATCAACCAGCCGTCAATCACATTCAGCCCTGCTGGCATGAACACCGAAACATGATATGTTATAGTCATTTATCACTTAGAACTATAAAAAATAAAACTATTTTTGACAGTTCATAGCGATAAATGGTTT
Source organism: Cataclysta lemnata (assembly GCA_963931975.1). Lineage (NCBI taxonomy): Eukaryota > Metazoa > Arthropoda > Insecta > Lepidoptera > Crambidae > Cataclysta > Cataclysta lemnata. Next base: position 3,416,358 of record OZ008360.1, read on the forward strand.
TATCTTATCCTATGTCATGCTAGCCGGGCAGCTTACAGCTCAATCTCATTTTTACATCCATAGGAGAGGTCTGTGCCCACCATATATTTCATTCATATTTGAATAAATATAGACATCAAAGCCAGATAATACACTTATTTAGTGAAATAAAAACGCAAGTTATATCAACAAATTTTCTATTCGGTTACAAAAATATTGTATAAACATTCAAGTAAATATATAGCACAGCACCATTTCAAGTGACCAAAGAACACAAATTGTATAAAATTTTATTACAAATAAAACAATAACCAGCATTGCATACGCTTGAAATAATCTCAATATTGCGATACAGTTAGTAGTAATATTCTCCTCTGTTTCGATCATTATTGTAACAACGTATTATGTGGTCACCAAATTATGTCACTGACTGTAGTAATAATTCCAAGATTTACAACTTCTTTAATGGAATGTTGGTCTGTGAAGTAGACTGATGAAAGTTACATGCAGCAGAGATGAGAACGATGAGATGGGTGTGCGGCATGACAAGAATGGATTAAGTGATGAATGAATATTCAACGTGGGTGCTAGTTCACCTCTGCCTACCCCTTAGGGGATATAGGCGTGATTTATGTATGTATGAATATTCAACATGTAACAGGAGTGACGCACAGCCTGCCTGACTATCATGACCACCAAAACACGAGAATAAGTAAAGCCCTTTATCACTTTGAACCGTCAAAAATCCATGCATTATGAACTGTCATACATGCATGGGTTTTTGACAGCTCAAAGCGATAAATGGCAATATCATATTGTGTTTCGGTCATGCTACCCATGCTAGCCGTGCTGAATAACCATACTAACATTTTCGTCGTAGGTCCCTGCCCTTATCCCATCCTGTTTGGTGACGGCGCAGTATGTCCCCTTTTTCCATTCTCTTCTGTCACTCATCATCTCCTCATCCACATCCATCTCCTTCATATCACACCTCACACAATCCATCCATCTTTTCAGTGGTCTTCCTCTACTTCGACATCCATCCACATTCATGGGATCACGTCTCATAACATGTCCATACCAAGCTAAACGGCTCCCTTTCATCTTCTCTGTTACTGGCGCCACTTTCAGACTCCCTCTTGTGTGCTCATTCCGTATTTTGTCAATTTTTGTCACTCCGCACATCCATCTCAACATTCGCATCTCTGCCGCATGCAATTGTCTTTCATCCGTCTTTTTCACAGCCCAACATTCCGATCCATACATAACGACAGCTTATATATTATTTAGACCAATAAGTAGGTGATAAAGCCAAAGCAACGTATGCAGGGTCAGCTTGTAGACATTAAATACTATGGTGTTATTAAAAAAAGAATTTGTTAATTATTTTAAATAATTTTCTAAAATCTAAAAAATTGTTCAGTCAGTAATATAAAATGTATGGAAACTTCGGAAATTATATGAATTTTTGATATCACCATAGTTCTTATATGACGAGGTTAGCATTGGTTAGTAGCACCATTGACTGAGATGAAGAAAGGGTATAATTAGGCTTGGTATGGACATGTTTTGAAAACCAACAAAATGGTTGTGACTAAACAAGCGATGAAGAAGAATTTCTCAGCTCAATATCTATGATGTTGAGAAAGAAGACCGCATACAGAGAGATGGATGGATTGCGCGGGAAATGACACGACTATGAATGTAAGAAAAATACACACTGCAAGAAGATGTTATCGGAATGTTATAAAATGCTGGAATAGTACATTGATTTTTTTGATATGACGGTTCTTAAGAAATGACCAATGCATTTCTTACCTATTGTTCTCATTAAATGCTGTGGTGATGGTGATGTGATCCATTAAATGTGATGGTGATGTAATGGACTAATACAGAAAATTTACAGACAAAACAATCGTATAACTAAAATTAATTTACCGATAAAACTAACTATCAATAACACTATAATTTCTATTCGTATTCATAATGGTATGTAAAAATATTCGACATTACCGTAATTATATTTTTGTAATTTACAATTTCAATGAATACCTCCCTCCTTTACAAACTAAATAAAAAAAAACCTGAATTATTCCATTGGCTAACATTCGAAATAAAGATAACATTCGAAATAAAAAAAACATAAACATTTAAAAGAGCACCTAAAAAATTTAGAAACCAAAGATTTCACAACCGCATTTTTTTTTTCAAAAGAGTCCTCGTATTAGTGTATAATAATAGAGGTCCTTTGTATTACTTTCCAAAGAGATTGAAACAAATTCTAAGGGCATATAAGAAAATAAAGTGATTGAATTCCGTTTTTTTCACAAGATTTGTTTGAAAGTGTCACGTCACAGCACTTTATAAATTAAGACTACACAATGATAGACCTTAATTTTGAAAAGTGAAACCACAACAGAAATAACTCACACCTTGAATACTACCCATGCTAACATATTCATATGAATAAGTTACTGTAGTGTTATTAAAAGTTCGATGTTGTAATCTTTTGTTCTCCCATACAAATTGTTCAGCCAGTAAAATTGTAAAATTAATTTTGAACGATTTCGAATTTTTCCTATCACCACAGTTTTTATAAGACTAACGTCCGTACACAGAAACATCAATTACCGTTAATGAGTACTTAATACAAGAATAATTATCCTTTAAATCTATACCATAGACCAGGCAAGAATAGAGACTAGTTTTAAATTGACAACAAGTCAAAATAACAAGTTAATTATGATACATAATTACAAAACCATTTTTTTATTTGTATGGCCTTAACCCACAAAAATCCTACAGTTGCATTAACGTTATTTTAGAATGAGTAAGTTTTGAAATTTAAAATTAAAATACTAAGGGCCTGTTTCACAATCGACAAGTAAGTTCGAAGTAGCTTACTTTGCAGTTCAATTGACAGTTGTAATATGAAATATACGTCAATTGAACTGCCAAGTGCTAAGCTACTTCGAACTTACTTGTTGATTGTGAAACAGGCCCTTAGGATCGAAATCAAAGATAATTAAAAAACACGTGACGAGTCTTTTAATATCTATTTTACATCCAAAAAAAAATACATTACAAAAAAATTAATTTTGTCAATTAACATTTTTTGACTTTAAGTACTCATTAAAGTTAGTTGACGCGTCTGATGCCCGGTTTCTGAATACATGTTGACGGTGAGTTATAAGTTCGATAACGCTAAAATCCATAGAGATTTTGACAGATAAATCACCAACAAAGTATTCAGAAACCGGGCATGAGTGCGGCAGTATTTAGTAAGTTAGCATGGGTAGTGTTAAGATGCGTTATTTCTGTTACATGTTGTAGATATACTTGTACAATGTTACATGTAGATGGACATGATCCGGTTCAGACGCGATACGGGTCGATCAATCGATGGCCAGTGCCGCCAGGCGGTCTCCGAGATTGGTCGGGGGCTACATGTCCAGCAGGTACGGCGAGTCCAGGGCTCCCAGGCCGGCGGCGACTCCGCCCTCGTTAGCGTCCGCCAGCTTCGTGCGAAGCATGTGACCTACCTGCTTGTTGCAGTACAGCCTCTCTTTGGTCCTGTGTAGAGTGGGTATAACGTGAGCTTCGAAATATATACAGTGTGTCCCTGGATACAGTGCATTTGCGCAAGGGGGTGAAACTACAGGGTGAATTTGAAATCGGTCGACAAAATTTTACAGGACATTTGAACAGCTATAATTGAAATGAAACATTAAGTAATAAAATACAAGAACGCGATTATTACATTTATTAGTTGCAGTCGACGCATTTTGCGCGAGATTGTACCTACAGCGTTCTACTACCTAGCCGCGTGCACCCGTCCGCTTAGCAACCCGCGAATTACGAACGATTTATTTAATTTGATTCAATATTAAGAATTTTATTTAATATTTTTCTTAAAAAGGTTTTATACCTATTTAACTTTTTTTTGTTTTATGTTTTTAATCCGTATATTTACCAGTTTCGAGTAAAAGAAAAGGAAAATATGGATACTTTTTTGTCGACTCAGATTTGTTTTTAAACCTCACTAATATAATGTTTAATAGCACTAGAACCCCCCCATAAAAAAATGTCGAATTATTTCGATTTCACCCTGTTGATCATAAATTATGGACAAAAACTTAGAAAAAAAAATTTGAAAAATTATTCAATTTATAAAAAAATTTAATAATTTTCTGCAATATTGCAATCTAGATCTTTTAATATAAAATTTTAAAAAAATATAAATGTGTAACACCAATATTTCAAAGCAGCTAACCGTTTTATTTGTCTATAATTGACGATGTGTTCTAGAATACACGTTTCTTGTTTTTAAGAGCATTTCGTAGATAAAGAGACATTAACCCCCGAATACAGAAACGCTATTCAAAGTTTGAGTCCCGCTTAACATTTAAGTATTGTAAAAATTGACGTTTTTCCATACAAATTCTGACAGGTAGTGTCCACTTAACTTTTTAAGCAGTCCTCTAAATTTGAGTAGCGTTTCTGTATTCGGGGGTAAGATTGTTTACATTTTGTCTCAAGCCCAAGTAAATATGTTATAGACTAGTATCCATAACACAAGTGGGCTAGATAATAGGGTGTGTTAAAAAAAAAAAAAAAACTCACCCAATGATGACACCGAAGATACCGAGCTCGGAGACCAGATCAGTCACAGGTGGTGGCACCGCCGCCCCTGGTCGTACCACGTACCCGGAAACCTGTAGATGACAACAGTACATTTATTACGAATCCTGTAGGCCTATTCCCTAACTTTTTTTTGACAGTTGAAAGTGATGATCACCGACCTATTTAGTTATCCATCACTACTTTACTATAATGCTATTTTGACACTTGTCCTGTGATAACAGCAATGTATTAGTAAATACACCGATCTATTTATCATCACTTTCAACTGTCAAAAAAAGTTAGGGAATAGGCCTACTGGTAGGGGCAAATTTTGTGATGAACACATATATTTTGTTCCCAATTATTCGTGGTTGTGTAGGCCGTGTGGTGACGGCAGAGCAGAATACAATTGTCACCACCCCCATCTCTCCCGTGGGCGTCGTACAAGGCGACTAAGGGTAAAGATAGCAATGAGTAATGGGCAGCAGCATTTCTCCCATACCACCTAGCAATATAAATTTGTACTGCGATTTATGTGCCCGATATATGGCAATAGGCTCGCCACCTGTTACATGGGACCGAACATAATTGGCGAAAAGTGGGTGTTAATTCACCTCTGCCTGCCCCTTCGGGGATGTAGGCGTGATTTATGTATTATGTTTGGGTTGGTGACAATTGTATTCTGCTCTGCCGTCACCACACGGCATTTATCAGGCACGAAATTCCCAGTACATTGCTAGCCTGGTATCTGAAGAACGCTGCAGCCCATTCCTCATCACTGTAACCCTTAGTCGCCTTGTACGACACTCGCGGTGGAGATTTGGGGTGGGGACAATTGTATTCTGCTCTGCGGTCACCACACGGTTACGGTGGTCATTTATTACCAACGGCGGTAAAACAAAGAATGTCTCAGATCGATCAAGTATTTTGCGATAAATACGCAATCTGAGGCTTTCTTTTTTACCGCCCGAGGTGACTACAAAATTTTATTTCACCCCCTGAACAAGTAGGATTTTCCGTACGCATAACAGGCGAAAAAGTCGTCTTTATAGTCAGGTGTGACATATAAAATATTGTTTGTGTTTGTTATACTATTTATAAGCCTTGCAGCTTGGGAGGGCAACTATTTAACATTGTAGTGCCCTAACAGGGTTTATAGTGAAGCCCTTATAAAATGTAACATCCATGTACACTCATGTTGTTGGGTCATATAATATAAATCATGGATCAGTAGGCCTATTCCCTAACTTTTTTTGACAGTTGAAAGTGATGATCACCGAACTATTTACGAATACATTGCTGTTATCACAGGACAAGTGTCACAATAGCATTATAGTAAAGTAGTAATGGATAAGTAAATAGTTCGGTGATCATCACTTTCAACTGTCAAAAAAAGTTAGGGAATAGGCCTACAGGGCGTGGGTGGGTTTGGAGACCTATCGTTATAGACTGAGGCATGCTCTCACTCCCCTATCTCCCCGTCGATCTAGCGTCTTGACTGATTTTTATGTGTATTGTAATCTTCATCATCATCATCATCACCAGCCCGTTAATGTGCCCACTGCTGGAGCACGGGCCTTCCCTATGGATGGAAGAATATAGGGAGATTGGGCATAACCCATCACGCAGCCCAGTGCGGGTTGGTGGGTATTATCGACTGCAGATGCAGCCGGAACCACCGGCTTAACGTGCCTTCCGAAGCACGGAGGAACTCGCGATAGCAAATTTTTGGTCACCCATCCTATGGCCGGCCTTAGCGAACTTGCTTAGTTTACGCAACCGCAGGCCAAGCGCGCCGTGCCACTGCGCTAGCGAGCTCCTCCTTATCTTACCAGATATGAATACATGAATTTTGACTTTGGCTTTGGAATAAAGTAATTCGAATTCGACTCACCAAAGGAGGCGATATCCTCTCCATGAGTATGTAGGCGGCGCGCTCCCTGCTATGGCGCATGCGCAGTAGCGCGTCTCTCACGTCCGACCCGTACAAGTTGTTGCCGCCCCCTTCGCGTTGGGGCTTCAGCACAAACCTGTCGACATTCAATATTTCACATACATACATAAATCTGGCATAGAAGCGGAAAAATAATGTAGAATGTGCCAGCCCCGACTCATCCCATGGGTGTCGTAAAAGTCGACTAAGGGAGATTGCCCGGCGTAGACGGCACCCGAATGGTGGAGGGCAAACCACCAACAACAGCATACCCAAAGAGGGTTGGTGCCTGACAGGCGGCCTGCTGTAAAACCTAAGCCTAAACCTTGAGCGCTATGGATTGGAATGTTGTCATTCCAATCACTCTCTCCGTTCATCGATCTCTCGACATAGTCCGTACCGTCTCTTTTCTATACATTCATTCATCACTAGCACCTTTACGGTGTGATGGATGATATGAATCAAAAGGGAGTGGATGGCTTGATGACGTCTGACCGATATGAATGGAAGGGGAAACATACTGTGCCGACCCCAGATAGACCTGCTTTGTTCCCAAGGCAGGGAGAAGAAAGAGCTCAAACTTAACCTTCTGGGGGTCAACCCCAAAATTGTGATTGGTGGGACTACGATCGATCGATTCTGAGAGGTCGCAAGTATGTGTGATGCAGTATTGTAGTCTAGATGGGCCCATTCGTGGTACAGATACAGTTTGACCGCTCAATAACCATTTTTTAGCCAAGGTAAGAAATATTTATTTATGTATTATATCAAAGGCGAATGGCAATGCCCCTCGGCGTCAGCGAGGGCCATCTCCACCGCCCGCTCGCCGCCTGCGTCGAAGTCCAGCGAGTAGAGACCATTAAAAAAGGGCTGATGATGATGATGATGTTTTATGGAATACACCGTGACACTTGTGTGGTTGTGTTCCCTCAGCGGAACGATTTCCCTTTAGTAGCACTATTGTACCATATTATTGGTTTAGAGTTTGGTTTGTCACAATCAAAAAACTGCAATTTTTTTGAGTTTAAAAAAACAAAGAACTGCACAAATCTATTGTACTACTAAGATAGAATCATTCCACCGCGGGAAAACAGCCATTAGAATTTCACGGTGTATAATTTCACAAATAAAGTGTAGGTGTGCCTCTTATTTGGCTCACCCTGTAAGTTCAACGCGATAAATGGCTATATCATATCGTGTTTGGGTGGTCATGCTAGCCGGGCTGTTCTAGCCCTAAGTTTTTGTTACCAAAGATTATATACCTTATTAAGATTATATACATACCGCTCTGCATCCGCGAGGGCCATCTCCACCGCCCGCTCGCCGCCTTCGTCGAAGTCCAGCGAGTACAGTCCCGTGAAGATGTCCCTCACGCGGTCCGTGGCCGCGCCCTGCCCCATGAACCTTTCTAGGGCTCCCGGCACGGCCAGCGCCTGCTGCACCTTCTTCGTGCCCGCCAGCTGGTAGTGGATCGAGGGGCACTTGATCGCTCTGCGAAGACACATGCATACATTATTATTTTCGTCTTCGGTCTGGGCGCATTCCACTAAATAGGTTTGGTCATCTGATGAATAAAACGTCCCCAGTTCCTCACCCAACTGCAGTGTATGTGGGACGCCAGAAGATGTCCAACACCTGTTGGTGGAGTACCTAAGCATTCCAGGGCATTAAGATTTTGGTGGTTAGAAAAAGAATTTCGAAAAATTATGATCTTGAGGCGGGAATCGAATCCGCGTCCGCTGCTATCCGGGCAGGTGCCTGACCGCTCGGCCACCCAAGACACTAAGTGTCTAACTGCCGCACTCAGAGACGTCAAATAACGTTAATGAGTACTTAAGGTCAAAAAATGACAATTCCAAACTAGTCGCTATTATTGCCGGGTCTATGGTCTAGATTAGAATGAAAATTTTTGACATTAAATACTCATTAAAGTTAATTGACGTCTCTGAGTGCGGCAGTTAGTGTCTAAGTGTCTTGGGTGGCCGAGCGGTCAGGCACCTGCCCGGATAGCAGCGGACGCGGGTTCGATTCCCGCCTCAAGATCATAATTTTTCGAAATTCTTTTTCTAACCACCAAAATCTTTGTACTAATTTTTCTAACATTTATATAAAAATTAAAATTAAAATCGAATATTCCAGGGCATTGTTTTTGTGCCTACGACCTTCAACATTGAACTTTCAAGTTTATTTTCATACTCTTCAGTTTTACTTTTATTCATCCCCTAAAAATACACTGCCATGCCGTGCCGTCAATCTGCGCCGGCGCTTAAGGGAGATTACCCGGTAAAACAATAAGCACCATGAGGCACCCGAACGGTGGCGGCCAAACCACCAACCACAGCATACCCAAAGAGGGCTGGTGTCAGGCAGGCGGCCGGCTGTAAAACCTAACCCAAAACCTTGAGCATGGATTGGAACGTTATGTTGTTCCAATCACTCTCTCCACTCTTTCGACATGCTCCATTGCGGCTCCTTTTTATACATTCATTCACCACGTGTGCCGTGTGGTGACGGCAGAGTAGAATACAATTGTCACCACCCCAAATCTCTCCCGTGGGTGTCGTACAAGGCGACTAAGGATAAATCAGTGATGAGGAATAGGCAGCAGCGTTCCTCTTATACCATCTAGCTATGTACCTACTGCGACTTTTGTGCCCGATAAATGGCAATAGGCTCGCCACCTATTACATGGGACCTAACATAACTGGCGAAACGTGGGTGCTAGTTCACCTCTGCCTACCCCTTCGGGGATAATTATAGGCGTGACTTATGTATGTATGTATTCATCACGAGCACTTTCCTGGTGCGAATTAAAAGGGAGTGGATGGCTTGATGACGTCTGACCGATATGAATGGAAGAGGAAACATACTGCGCCGACCCCAGATAGCCCAGGAACAGGGCAGGGAGATGAAGCTAAGAAACATCTACTAATTTATTGAACTTACGTAGACCTCTCCACTCTGAGTCTGGCATCCCACTCCCGGCTTGAAGGATATTGGGCCGGTTCGTATCCCGACCTGTAGTACACCACGGCAACCGGCTTGCCGTCTCTGAAAACATACAAACGGACATTTATCTTTAACATCGACTGCATCATACATACAGTACGTCGCGCCTTTCTCCGTTGATATAGCCGTTATTTATCGCGTTGAACAATAAAAAATCATTGGATTTTAACCATTGAATAAGCCTGGATTGAATAATCGAATATGCCTCTCTGCCGCACTCAGAGACGTCAAATAACGTTAATGATTACTTAATGTCAAAAATGACTATTCATAACTAGTCTCTATTCTTGCCGGGTCTATGGTCTAGATTTCATTGAAATTTTTTGACATTAAATACTCATTAAAGTTATTTGACGTCTCTGAGTGCGGCAGTAAGGCTATGTCATAAAGATATAGCCATTTATCGCTTTGAACTGTCGAAAATCCAATGATTTTTGTAAGTTCAACGCGATAAACGGCTATATCATATCGTGTTCGGGTAGTCATGCTAGCCGGGCAACGGTAGGCAGAGATAACATCTTTCCACTTGCTACGATCCTTACATACTTCTTTCGCTTCATCCAATCTCATTAATGTCTTCATGCATGCCCGTCGATTTCGGGTACTTTTGACTTGGCCCTTCGTTATTAGATTTTCAACTTGATTATGAAAAATCCGTCGACTACATCGATTAGTAAAATAAAATGGCAAGGGTTTAATTTTTTAATTTTTATTTGGTTCGATTCCCGGTTCGGGTAAGCTTTAAGCAAAAAAATCTGTGAATACAGTGACCTATGTTTCTTTTTAAAAATAAAGCAATGTTTCTTTTTAGTATTTCAGAACTATTTTAATGATTTATCAAATTTTTCTTATTTAATAACTAGTTACCATGATGGACAACTTTTATGTCACACCTGACCATCAGGTGGACTTTTAAATCCCAAGCCCTGGTCAGAGGGTGACATAAAACTATAAATAAAAAATCACGGAACACTTACATCATTAGCTGCTTCTTATCATTTAGTTCAGTCTCTTCGTAGATTTCATTTAAAGTCTTTCGTATGATCTGTAAACAATTAATATAATTTTGTATACATGTATGTGTGCATTTAGAAGACCATTCGTAGTTCCCAAAATACAGTACGACAGAGAAACCCTTAGCATTCCATAGATTCACCGTGCGTGTGCCGGGTCCCAAGTGTAAGTTTACGGGGCCCCTTCACAGCTTGTCAAGACTTTCCCTACGCCACCTGGACTTCTCTCTCTGCCCAGCCATATTCAGTAAGTCTGTGAGAGCCACCCAAGGCCTGGCGCACATTGGCGGCACGGCACGGAAAGGGATCCTTCGGCATCCCTACATGTAAGCGCACAGTGGCGGAAAAAATGCCGTGGTATCCTTAAGCGTGCCAATACTGCCAATGCGTCCGTAGGCATGAGTGAGGATGCATGGAGGTAAAAGAAACGCACACAGCACAGTACATGCTTACAGAATGCAGGAGCGTGGCAGATCAACTTACGAAGCCTGCAGCAGACTGAAGAGGCTGCTAAGTTTTTGGAATAATCTGGGATGTTTGAAGTAGGACGACATAAGGAGACTTTAGCCCGACGGAGGAACTTCTGGGGTAAGCCGCGGCGCCCCGTGGCTGGGTGCTGCGGCCTCTAGGAGAGCCTGCCATAGGTGGGCAACGCGACGGGGGAACGATGGGTGGAAGGTTATCGCCAAATCCTAGGCCCCGTCAACGCGTTGAGGAGAGTCATCCAGGGGATGTTTAGTGGTTATGGAACGCCTTTACCATACATACCCCTTGTTGCGGAGTTCCCGCTGCTGCGAGGGGTTACTTACGTACCTAACCTGTATTTGACCCCTGGCAAAAAAAGGACGACATAAGGAGACACGCACAATGGCCCAATCAGGGGGCTAAGTGCGGTAAAGGCCCAGCTAAACTAACCAATTAACTTACACCGACACGCATCCTCACCTGTATATCCGGCCTCGTCTCCGATATGTGAAACTCGTGGAACCGCTGGTCGCATATGTTGTACGAGACCTCCTCCACCACGAACAGTATCACGGCGTTCGGCACCCCGAACAGGTCGAAGGCTTCGGTTATTCCGGCACAGAGCCCGGAGAGGGCTAGGTTCTCTGGCATCTGAAAATAGAGAGAATAAATAAATATTTTTACACTCACACCTATCTGTAGTCCGACAACTTCGTGCGCGACCTTCTTGTGGTATGAGGGGCGGTGGCGGTGACGGGGCACTCTGGATGTTGGAGGGGGTGGGTGATGCGGGGAGGAGGGACAACTCGCTCCTCTCCGCCTCGCCCGCCCCCGCTAGCATCTACTGTGCCCCGTCCCAGCCACCATCTCGTCCCGCACGAACTTATCGGATTATAGTAAGTAGCCTAAGCACTAAGCCTAAGGTGGGTCCGGGTTCGAAGTCTGGTATAGCCAAATGTTTTTTATTAACACAGACATTTTTTTGTTTGTTTACATATTTATGTAGTCATGTTTATGTATTATATTACATGAGGCGACCATGAAGGAGACTAAAAAGTTATAGATATACATGTCGATGGATGTCGAAGTAGAGGTAGACCACTTAAAAGATGGATGGATTGTGTGAGGTGTGGTATGAAGGTGATGGGTGAGGAAAAGGAAATGACGAGTGTCAGAAGAGAGTGGAGAAAGAGGGTATACTGCGCCAACCCCAAATAGGATGGGCTAAGGACAGGTTAGAAATTTATTTCTACATTGCGATGGTATCCGTTGGTTTACAACGTGAAGTGTAAAGGTTAGAGAAACTTCGGCAAGTTAATGAACGTGGTCAAGTCATCTGCCCGGATTGCAGAGGATGCGGGTTCGATTCCCGCATAAAGACTATAATTTTTCGAACTTTTTCTAACCACAATATTATTTATACTTACATTTTTTATCAAATCACCATGTCCCAACTGTCGTATAATATAGCTGAAAATTATAAAAAAAGATTAGTTTGTATTACCTTAAAATTGACCAGAAACCAAGCTTGAAAACTGACACCTGATAGTATTCACATAATAACGTCGCGACGAACATGAAACCGGTGGTTTCCTATGAAAACATTTAATAAACTCCCACACTCCATAAAGTTTATAAAACAAGAATCATTATTGACAAACAATTTAAAAGAATTTCTGATTTCCACACACTATCATGGCACAAATAAATACTTCCCTAATTAATTAAATATTTATATAGGAAAAAATACTACCTCTTAGTTCATAAAATGTTTCTCCCCTCTTCAAATTGCTGTTCTCTATAAGGCCCATAATAATTGTACCTACTTTAGATTTTAAGTTCATTATGGATTAAGCAATAAATTATTGAGTATATATAAATCACTTATATTAAAAAGGGGTAGGTTACGAAGGGGTGGCAGAGGTGTATTATTAACATGTGTAAGTTATCCACATGTCGCCACCTATGAGATCTATAGGTGTGATCACCTAAGATCCCATGTAACAGGGGGCGAGACTATTGCCATCACCACGTAAAACGCAGTACATTGGTTGGTGGTATATGAGGAACGCTGCTGCCCATTACTCATCGCTGTCTTAGTCGCCTTGTACGACACCCACGGGAGATATTTGGGTAGGGGTGACAATCGCATTCTGAGGGCCTAGCACGGGGACGTGGACAAGTCTCTCTCCACCACTTGACAGTGTTTTGTTTCAGGATTAAGTGGGAGTCACAGCGAGAGGAAAAGATTTTCTGTCCCCCTAAAGAGATGTGTCCACGCCCCGTGCTACGGGGGCTGCCCTGCCGTCGCCACACGGAGAAAAGACGACACCAAAGAATACTATCAGGTGGCAAAATCATTTAAAATCATACAAGTGAAGCTTTTTTAAATCATGTAACATTGTAATTATATAAATCTTATTTACCGCTTACAAAAGCAAAAACTCTGTCCGTTCTCCACGCTAGGACCGGCACCCGTATTATGGAAGCCGATTTCACTTGCTATGGTTTACCCGTCTCTCTCACTCATAGGCAATAATAGCAAAGCGTGAGAGTGACAGGTAGACCAAAGCAAGCAACTGAAATAACATAATACGGGGTCGGTTTATGCCGGATTTTCACCATACAAGTGTACTCGCTTCTCACTGCGCCATTGATCCCTCTCTTTCTTTCTTTTTTACGTCAAATTTGACTTCATACATTTTCAATATACTTAAGTGAGAGAGTACTTGTAGAGTGAAAACTCGACTCACAGCTCTACGAACAAAATACTTACAAAAAAAAAAACAAAGCTGCCATTTGCCAAACAACACACTAAGCATGCCAATGGAATCACAATGCCTTTTCTACAGTAATATTATATTAAAGATAACGCAGTACGCTCTAGCTACTGAGGTTAACCTCCGAATAAAGAAACGCTAGTCAAAGTTTAAGTCCTGCTTAACACTAAAATATTGTCAAAATTGTTTTCTATACAATTTCTAACAGGTATTGTCCACTTTACTTTTTAAGCAGTGCTCAAAATGTGAGTAGCGTTTCAGTATTCGGGGGTAAAACATCTACTGACGAGGCGAACCACTACAAAATGCGCTAATGCTTAAGTACAGTTAAAACATACATCACAAAAACATACCAATAAGACTTTGTACAAATCACATGGTTCACAAATGTTTTAAGCCGATTCCGCCGATTGTGTAAGCCGATTTCAGTTGTTTTTGGTCTACCCGTCACTCTCACACTTTGTTATTATTCTCAATGAGTGAGAGAGACGGGTAGACCAAAGCAACTGAAATCGGCTTACATAAATACGGGTGCGGTTAATGGTAGATATTATATCATACACACTAAGGTTCAGTTCACACTGAGACGCGCACTTTTTAAGAAAAGAACTGCGCAGAGCATCCACTGGCATCTTCAAAGTCTCGGTGTGTACCGACCCTAACGTATAATTTCAGGGTTTAGGTTTAGTTTAGGCCAGGGGTCGGCAACCCTACGGCTCGCGAGTCACATGCGGCTCTTTGGATGTGAAGCTGCGGCTCATTAGTTATGCGCAAATATTAAATATTTTATAGAAAATAATTATTTATCCAAGTAAGTACTATTTAATGTCGACAAAAAAAAATTTTGGCTAATTGAAATTTTTGACTCGTCCGACTCAAAAAGGTTGCCCTGGGAGCCTACCGCCTAACTTGATTGCTGATTATAGCTGTAAAGCAATTGCTTACGGCTATCAATTTAGCTAGCAACCATCTTGAATGTTTAGGCGGTACGGATTTTCTTTCAAATTCATTCGGTGATCATTCGTTCAAAGCTATCGCTGATAGTTTAGGTACATTTGGTGCGAAATGACAGCATGACGTCATAAACTATAGCTTTTGCTCTAGCAATCGAGTTAGGCGGTAGGCCCCCTGGTTTAGGCGATTCTCAAACTACCCACACGCAACGTAGCGCGGAAGTGCGTGATGTAAAATGGCTTGAAATTGAAAGCCGCGCGTATAGTTGCATTTTCTGTGTTTGGCAAGCACTACGCGTGTTTTCAATATAAACAGAGGTAAGTACTTACAATCAACATTACATCACAAACTCTCTCACTACGGTGTACGGTGTGGGACAGTGTGAGAGCTGAATTGATTTTCAGCTATTTTCTGTTGCAATTTCAAACGATACCTACAACCAGTCCATCGAAAAAATGTCAATTTTTGAATAGTTTTCAAAAATTGACATTTTTTCTCTCACATTTGACATGCTATCGACGATCGCTACGGTGTAACCCCCAGTAACACGTCATTTTCGTACTATTTTATTTATTAGAATAGATTGGCCACTAGGCAATCTACGATTTATTGTACTAATAAGAAGGCATGTTATGTCGTTGGCCTCTATACATACCTACAGTATTTTAAATCACTATTAATAGTTCCAAATCTCACAAGACCACAGAACTATTTCAAACAGTCACAAAAGAGTTTATCTTTTCCCCTCACGGTAAGAAGTCATATTTCGATGCCTTTCTGTCTTTTCCTCTGTCAAAAGAATTTCACGAAGCATTAAACAGAGTAATTAAAATGGGACCCTTTATAATTGACAGTAAATAATGAAAACCTACGAAAATTTTGTTTTGAGTTAGTTAAGTAGATACATACGTACCTACGTCAAGCCTATTCAATGGGTACAGAACCCCTATTATGTAAGCCTCTTTCAATCGCTTTCGTCTACCTGTCACTCTCACACTTGGCGATTATTCTCAATGAGTGAGAGTGAAGGTAGACGAAAGCGAAAGAAAGAGGCTTACATAATAACCCCGCAGGTCCCATAAAAATGAATCCCAAAAAAGGCAATCCAATTATTTCGCGCCACCCGTCCCAAATTTACAAACACCCACCCAGTTCATTCAGAGTCTGATGAAATTCAAAACAGTGTTCCGGTGATTTCCGATGCCAAAACTGAGGGCCTAGCCAAGTGGGTATCTATTCGAACCACTGACCTTTATTAAACAAGTACGCTGGGCTGAAGGCTGTCATCCAAAATATATGTAGCTCAGGCTGTCTGGACAAATCTTCAAAATAGCTTACATTTAAGTAGGTCAATAGCGCATTTTATGTGACGCCTAAACACCCTTATTTCAGAGTTTGTGACGCTACAGAATCGTAGATAATCGATCGAAAATGTGTCCAGCCAGCTTGAAAAACCACTTTTCGCAGGTCTCTCAATCTTGGTAACTGAAGTGATTTTGAGGACTTTTTGCATATCAACGGGCGTCACATAACTTTGTGTCGGTCATCGAGCTAAAAGTTTTGTGATACGTACAGCGGTTTAGTAGAAAAATGCGAGAGCGTTTTCGAACATACTTTCTCTACTAATATTTAATGACGCAAATTTACGAGAAATCAATAAAAACTAATGTCCAGCCAGCTTGAAGCTCAAGCCGGCTGGACATTAGTTTTTATGTAGACATGTATCTCCGCTCCCTGATGGTCTACGGCCTTCGAAATATGTTCAAGTTTTTGTGACGGGGACGATAATGATAATCAGAATTTGTGACAGAGAAAGTTTACGTAGTTTCAAAGATATTGATCATTTAATTTTTTCCATACAAACACTGCAGTGGGGTTACCAATATTGTAGGTTTTATGTAGAACCAATTATATTATTTTAGGGTGTTTTCTGAACGAAAATAATTAAGAAAGTATTGGTAAATGCTACTACGTACAATTGTAGGTAATTTTAATCGATATAAGACAAAAGCGTAGACGTGTTGAAAGGTGGGTCGGGGTAATTTTTTGTGTTATTGATTAATTTCGTGCAGAGACTCTTCTTCTGTGCAACTACTCTTTTTAGTGGGTAATTATTGATGTTTTTCATAGTAAGTACGGTCGAAGAATATTCCAGATTACCAGTTGCTGGCGAAAATCGTTTACATCTGGTACACCTGAAGATTCCACGTCCGTACATACATAGATATTGTATCCGAATAAATAATGTTGGAAGGTATTTACATAAAAAAAAAATGTTTGCTGTAAATAAAATCCCATTCATTTATTTGTATGATATACTTAAACAGCGTTTCAAATTTCACTGTTCAGGCTGTTTCATCACCCGCATGTTATATCGATTATGGTGCTCTACGACTACTTACTCTGAGTTTTGTCAAAAAAGGATAATTAATATTTTCTTATTATGGTGGAAAAAAGAAAAACAATCGGGCACAAAAGTCGCAGTACATTGCTAGATGGTATAAGCGGAACGTTGCTGCCCATTCCTCATCACTGTTGTATCCCTAGTCGCCTTGTACAGCACCCACGGGAGGGATTTGGGGTGGTGACAATTGTATTCTACTCTGCCGTCACCACAATAAACTTATGGTCACCGCACATTATTAATAGATCTTAGTATGGAAAAAATTAAATGATCAATATCTTTGAAACTACGTAAACTTTCTCTGTCACAAATTCAGATTATCATTATCGTCCCCGTCACAAAAACTTGAACATATTTCGAAGGCCGTAGACCATCAGGGAGCGGAGATACATGTGTCCAGCCAGCTTGAAGTTCAAGCTGGCTGGACATTAGTTTTAATTGATTTCTCGTAAACCCTTACATGTGACGCCATAAATCAAACGTTATTACTGTCACAATTTGCATCACTAAATATTAGTAGAGAATACATATTCGAAAACGCTCCCGGTATCGAGATTCAGAAGTGCCAGCCAGAAGGTTTTTTATACGTAAATTCAAGCTGGCTGGACTCAGATTTTTGCATTTTTCTACTAAACAGCTGTAACGTATCACAAAACTTTTTGCTCGATGACCGTCACAAATTTATGTGACGCCCGTTGATATGCAAAAGTCCTCAAAATCACTTCCGTTACCAAGATTGAGATACCAGCGAAAAGTGATTTTTCAAGCTGGCTGGAGACGTTTTCGATCGATTATCTACGATTCTATAGCGTCACAAATTCTAAAATAAGGGTGTTTAGCCGTCACATAAAATGCCCTATTCACCTACTTAAATGTAAGCTATTTTGAAGATTTATCCAGACAGCCTGAGCTACATTAAAATATGAAGCCAATTTGATTCTCGACATCTTGGCGCTGAAGGCACTGGAGTACGAATGTGAACGTCCACGGAACTAATATTAGATATGCATTTAGTGTCAAATACAAGCAACAAACGTCAAATCTAGTACCCTTGCCGCTCGAGGGGGCGCTTCAAATCGGCACAAGAAACATTTGACATTTCAGTAGACGTATTCAGTCCAGCGTACTTGTATACCTAGAGGACAGTGATTCGAATTCATATAAAACAAAAGTATGAAACTGACGTATGACGTATTGTTTCCTCTGTAATACCTACGTCAGTTTCATACATTTTGTGTTCTATGCGTTCGATTGGCCACTTGGCTAGGGGGGCTGGTGTCATGTACACACACACACACACACACACACACAAACATAACAATGTCTCGTGAATGGGTGATGAAGCGCAAACACTTTTTGAAAGATGTGTACCCTAAGCCAACCGAGCAACGACTGGACAGGACAAGAGCTCACGTATACTGAAAGACAATCGCAAGTATCTCAACTATTCTATGAGACCGACAGCAGGCGTGGTATTACGTAAGCTGAATTCCAGATACTTTGCTCTACTCGTCTCTATCACTCATCGAGAACAATAGTGTGAGAGTGACGGGTAGACTAAAGCAACTGAAATCGGCTTACATAATACGGGGTCAGGTAACATCTCTCAAATGATTGCTGCATCTCACGAAAGCGTTCGCGTACCAATACGTGCATGCACTGTAATCTACATATTGTAACCATCTACATCGCACAAAATACATGCTATGAATGACTCGGCGATGTTATGACACTACAATTAAAATCTACGTGCGAAAGCTAAGCAGACGTGCGGTAACAACATTAATACACAAAGAGGAAAGCGCAGAGGTTTTTCCAAAGGGGATGAATGTTTAGCGTGCAACAAATAGAGAAAGATCAGCAGTCAGATGAGAGATGTCGACTGATACAGGCCGCTGAGGCGTTTGGGTTGGAAACCGTGATACTTTTGCCATTTACATTTTCAACTTGCGATCGGGAACGAACGAACTTCAGACCCAACTAGAACCTAGTTTAAAACCAGAAAGGCAGAGTTAGCATCAATTTTAAACCATGACTAACTTTAGTCCATGCTTTATAGTAAGGAGGTCTGTGGCTAATCTATTCGAACGAATCGAATACAAATGTGAACTGACTTATGAGAAAACAAAATGGCGACCGTCGTGCCAAATGAGAGACAAGTTGTCAAAAATTGAGATTTGTATTTTATTCGTTCGAATAGATTGGTCTTTCCAATTAGTGTTAGGAGCTCTGGAGCAGCGGGCTGATTAGTTTCTTTTTCTTTTTGGTCAGCTTACAGCTTGATTGCTGACACTGTATAAAAACTAAAGTATATTAAGAGCTATTGACAAGCTCTAAGTAAGAAACTCTATTGCTAAAAATCTCGATGGAAATCCATCAAATTGTTGGATTTGCTATTACATATTTACGATTTTATAGACTCTCAAATCCCAATATTAGCAACTGAGACTGTCAAATCGTAAATAGCAACAATTTCATTGAGTTCAATCGACAATTGTTAGCAACAGAGTTACCTGATCAGCCTGCAGTTCCTAATTTCCGTATTCTATATTTTCTTTGTATAGTCTCTAAAATTCAAAATCATTTCATTCGTAGTTTTTTTAACAGAAATCTGATGTAGTTGACCTTCTGACCTTCCAAAAACTAGCAATCATCTTCAAAATACTAGTCGAAATAAGACGCCTACTTAATGTTGAAAATTGTGAAGGCAAACAATTTTTTTAATGGAGATTAGAATTACAAAGCCTCAACCACTAATGTCAATCTAATACCAGATTTCTGTGAGGCCAGAGTTCGGATCGAAAGTTATAGATCGCAAAAACCATTTTACTGCAGCACTCAGAGACGTCAAATAACTTTAATGAGTACTCAATGTCAACAAAAATCATTTA
This sequence comes from Cataclysta lemnata, assembly GCA_963931975.1. Classification (NCBI taxonomy): domain Eukaryota; kingdom Metazoa; phylum Arthropoda; class Insecta; order Lepidoptera; family Crambidae; genus Cataclysta; species Cataclysta lemnata. The sequence continues at coordinate 3,436,409 of OZ008360.1, forward strand.
AATCTAGAGTCCAGATTTAAATGATTTTTTTTCTATGGTCTAGAAGATTCTAGCTAGACCATAGACCCCGGCAAGAATAGCGACTACACTCCGTTCACAGTTATTTTGCCGCTGACACTTCTCATCATCCTGCTCTAACATAATGGAAATGTCATACATGAATCCTTCTCTGACATACAACCTAAATGGAAACGTCAGAGGTAAAATAACTGTAAACGGAGTTTAGTTTTGGATTGGATTGTTTTGGAAGTTTTTGACATTAAGTACTCATTAAAGTTAATTGACGTCTCTGAGTACGGCAGTAAAAAGTGACAATGAAAGTATCTTAGTTTCAAAACCCGCGCGCTGGCGACATGTCGGTACCGGGACATGGCGGGCAGATTTGAGGTGATGGCGCCGAAACTGGACGCGATCGTGTTAAACTCCACTTGCTTTATCCGGTTGCCGTCAGCGTTCTGCATGAGGTAGTCGGACCGGAACAGGCCCAGACTGACCGTCTGCAAAACGTGACACCTTGTAATTCTGTCCAATCATCGTCGACAGCGTTTTAATATTTCTCAATATAAAATTTTAATTTACAGATAACCTATTTTTTTTACATTCAGATTTTATTTATTTATTTGGAAAACATACAGTGAAAGTTACATCGATCTCTCTCGATACTTTCTCTAGCTCCTCCGTGCTTCGGAAGGCACGTTAAGCCGTTGGTCCCGGCTGCATCTGCAGTCGCTAATACCCACCAATCAGCACTGGGCCAGCGTGGTGGGTTAAGGCCCATTCTCCCTATATTCATCCATCCAAAGAGAAGGCCTGTGGGGACATTTAAAGACTGTTGATGATGAAATAGTAACCCTAACTGCCGCAGTCAGAGACATCAATTAACTTTAATGAGTGTTTAATGTCAAAAATTTTCATTCAAATCTAGACCATAGACCCTGCAAGAATAGCGACTGGTTTTGAACTGTCATTTTTTGACCTTAAGCACTCATTAACGTTATTTGACGTCTCTGAGTGCGGCAGTAAGAGTACAAATAATACCCAAAAAGGTTTGGTGTCAGATAGGCGGCAGACTCTAAAACCTAGACACAACCTTGAGCAGTATGGATTGGGGTGCTGCCATCCCAATCACTCTCTCCGTTCATCGGTCTCTCGACATGATCCTCTCCACCACTTTTCTATACATTCATCACTAACACTTTTCCGGTGTGATGGATGATATGAATCAAAAGGGAGTGAATGGCTTGATGACGTCTAACCGATATGAGTGGAAGAGGAAACATACTGCGCCGACCTTAGATAACCTGGAAGATGATGAAATAGTAACCTTAAGGCCATTCCAGTTTTCTTTAACACAGAACGCCACGATTGTACTCTTTATTCAGAAACTTTTAACAAAAACAAAATTATATTTTCTTACAGACATGACGGTTACCGAATGTCAAAAATAAATTCTGTGTGTGTGTCATCAAACATTTATCTTAGACGCTATAATACATGATCAAACGAACTTCTAAGTGAAGTTCGATCAGTATTATATGAGTCACTTTATTCGAAGATATAAATGTGAGAATTATATGTATTTAAGATACATATATCAGTCTAACAGGTAGTCCTTTTATTGTTTAGCAATTACTCGCACGCTTTAAGATTTGAATATAAAATATTTTAAAAATAATAGTGTTTTTTCTTTTTAAATACTGGTATCCCTGCGGCATCACCCGGCCTGCTACACTGTCGCAATTTTAACTTCATTTTTCAGAGTTTTAAGATCTCAGGCGGCAAAACCTGGGTAGGGTAGGGTGGGACCTTCTCTATATCTTCGAATAAAGTGACTCATATAATACTGATCGAACTTCACTTAGAAGTTCGTTTGATCATGTATTATTATTTCGTCACTTTATTCGAAGATATAAATGTGAGAATTATATGTATTTAAGATACATATATCAGTCTAACAGGTAGATGTTTAGAGGTCAGTTTTGCCGACCATATTATTGATTATTAAAATGAAACTAGATATTATAATTAATTAGTTTATTTCTTTTATGACCGAATTATCACAATAGTACGGAACAATTTGTATTTTTTGAACAGGAACGGCTACGAATGATTTTGAATACAAATCGATCTAGCAAAAACTTCGTTATTAACTACTGGTCGATCGTAGAATTTAGCAAACGTACTGGAGGTGGGCGTCCATCCCGCCGTATTCCGTATCACGTCTAGCGAGACACCCGCGGTCTTTGCAGCAGATGTAGCAGCATGCCGAGTGCTATGAGCACTGAACGTTGCCACATCTACTCCACTATCTGCTAGAACTTGTTTCACCCACCTAGCGATAGTCTGACTCGTCGCTGGTCTGTGAGGGGCTTTGAAAGTAAGCAACAAGTTATTTACGGTGTTCGTTCGTAACTGTTCTGTTCTAGTTAAATAATCTTTAATAGCAGTTGCTGGGCAAATGTCCTCATTTTCCTTGAAATATGGTAAAATCAACAAAGGCTGAGGACGCCTTGCGGCAGAAGTTTTAATTACATCAGAAATTATAATTTTTATATCATTAGAACCTATTTTGATATTATTGATTTTAATCAAAGATAATGTCTGTGCCCTATGGGCTGTGCAAAGAGCTAAAAGGATTGTGACTTTTTTAGTTAGTTTTTCAATGGAGATTTCGAGATGGGGCTTCCATTGTGCTATATGATTGAGCACAATTTGAGGATCCCATGTACCAATGTATTTTGGAACATATGGTTTAAGTTTATAGACTCCTTTAAAAAATCTCGATACAAGTTTATAATTATCAAAATCTCCATTTAATAGCAAAGTCAAAGCCGATCTGTGACTATTGAGGGAGCCATATGCTGCACCTTGATTATAAAGTTTAGTAAGGAATGACAAAACTACTGATTCGGTACAAGTTGTGTAAGGATTCAGATTAAGATTATTACAAAATGACCACCATAATTTATAAGTACAGTTATATTGTTGGAATGTGTTTTGAGCTAATGAAGAAAGTAATATTTCTAAAGCTTCCTCCGGGGTTCCTTTTCTTAAAAACGATTCCCGGAGAGCTTCGCGACACCCAGGGTAAGATTGAACTGTTGTCTTGTTCTGTAAAAGAAATTTATGAGGTGATCGTTAGCCTCCAAATAAATTATCTTTGATATGCACATGTCCATTAGAAAAGGGAACCATGGCTGGGAGGGCCAGTAGGGAAAAACTAATATGCCTGTGGCTCTATCTGTTTTAATTTTTCTTAGACATTTTGCTATTAGGGTAAATGGGGGAAAAGCGTAGAAAAAATATGGTCTCCAGTTTATAGTTAGAGCATCCACCATTAAAGAATCTGGGTCCTGCTTCCAAGAAATGTACTTAATACATTTGGTATTGGCGCGTGAAGCAAACAGATCTATTTCCGGTTTACCTAAAATGTCGGTTACTTTTTGGAACGTTGCAAGGGATAATTCTAATTCTGTGTCTAAATTCTTATTTCTTGATTCTTGATCTGCTTCCACGTTGTCCTTCGTATTGATGTATGATGCGTATAGCCAAATGTTATGCTTCTCGCACCATTGCCAAATAATTCTGGTAATATTATTTAAATGAGTAAACTGAATACCCCCCATTCTATTTATGTAACTAATAGCTGTAATATTATCGCAGCGCAATAGTATAGCACAATTGTTTTTTACTCTACCAAAGGTTTTTAGTGCTAAAAACGCTGCCTTGAGTTCCAAATAATTTATGTGATATTGTAGTTCATCTTTTTTCCATTTCCCCCCAGTGCGAATGTCATTACAAAAGGCTCCCCAGCCCTGCCTCGATGCATCCGAAAAAATTTCTAATGCAAATGTAGGTTTTTCCAAATCATTTTTATAAATAAAAATATTTTTACCCCACCATTGGAGTTCTGGCAAAATATTACTAGAAGGAATGAATTTTGTATTATAATTATTTTGGCCTTTGTGTAAAGCTACCTGTTTTTCTTTTTCCAACAATTTTGTATACATCCAGCTGTATTTAACGGCTGGACAAGCTGCTATCAGTACTCCAATCAAGTGTGAGAATTCTTTGATGGTACATTGCGGTAAGTACATATATTTTTGGACCAGAGTAAAAATGTATTTCTGCTTTTCTATGGGTAGACTAATGGACATTTCTATAGAGTTAAAAACAAAACCTAAGTATTTGCAATTAGTTACGGGATCAAGATGACTCTTGTCGTAATTAATGATGAAACCTAAATACTCCAAGAGTCTCCGAGTAACAGTGACATTTTTTTGACATTCCTTGTAAGTGCGTCCTATGCATAAAATATCGTCGAGATATATTACAGATTTAAAACCACGATTTCTTAAATAACCTACAACAACTTTCATAATTTTTGTGAATGTTCTTGGGGCAGCTGACAGACCATAGGGCATAGCATTAAATTCGTAAGTTAATAAATGTTCATTTTCGAATTGAAATCGCAAATATTTTTTATGTTTTGGGTTAATAGGTACTAATAAATATGATTCCTTCAAGTCGATCGTAGCCATAAAACAACCATGTGATATTAATAAGGCTACCGTTCTATAGTCTTCCATTTTAAAATGTGTTTTTTCAATACATTGATTAAACAATTTTAAATTTAAAATAAATCGACTATCACCATTAGGCTTAGGCGCTAAAAATATGTCAGAGATATATTGGTTTTGAGATGGTTCACACTGGGAAATGGCACCCAAATCGAGTAACTTTTGTATGGCTTTAGACATCTTAGTTTTCTCCTTTGGATGCCATTCCCGATGTCTATAATTAACCATTTTTACTTTTTTACAAAGTGGTATTGAATAGCCATCTCGAATCCAATTAAGTACAATATTGTTATTAGTTATATTACACCAATGCTTATAAAAATATTTTAATCTACCGGCATGTACCTTTATGTCCGAGGGGCTGCACGGGGAGGTTTGTTCCATACCTTCGACGGATTGAAATTGTTCTGTTGCGTCGACAAGGTTGCAGATTTCTGGTGGGAGTAGGGAGTCTTCCTGATAGCTCCTCGCCCCCCCCTGTTCAACATCGAGCGGGAGGGGCCTCTCCAGTTTCCCTGGTGTGGTCTTAATGAACGAGAAGTTGATGGTATTGCAGTTGCTCTGCTATCAGTTTTCTTAATTTGAGAACCTTGCTTCTCAATGGCTTTAGACGCTTTAATTTTCTCTGGCAATCCCGATCCAAATAGAAGCTCATCCCGATCGGAGTCCTGAATTAAATTAATGAACGACTTTTCTAATCCTTGTGTTAGAGACTTAGTCCTCGTTTGAGTCTCTGAAGCGTGTAAATCTGATAATATTCTACAAGCATCTGATAGACATTTAATAGCCTGAACCTTATTATCGTTCGCAAGCAGTATCGTCATAGCCCTATTAATGGCCGTTAGGCCTACCCCCAGTTGATGTTGAGAATTCTCGATCTTCTTATCTCGTGTTCGAGCGTATTCGGAAACTGCAGCGGCTATTTCTGGGTTTAAGGCGGGGGCTCTGAACAGCTTACAATTTTGCGGAATTGAATATTCCTTATATAATTTACATTTGTGATCTTTATCTGTCAAGCCCTTGCGAAGGATAGGAGCCCATCTCTGTGCCAGATCTGGGTGAATATTTTCTCCATAAGTAACCTCTTCAGGAACAAGTTCTCCTAAAGCTATCAGCACTTCAGGATCTAACGAGGGCAAAGTGTTCTCGGATATTGCAATTGACTCATTATGTGACTGAATATTTTCCGAAGATTGTAAAATCTGCTCTGAAGTTGAAGTCTCCTGTTCGTTATTTATTTGAATATTGGCATTATTGTCTCCATTCATCTCGTAGGTCACGACATCTAAAACATTTTTTTTTTGTTATTTAATATATGGAAATAGGCAGGTAGTTAAACAAGTGGAGTATTATTAGAAATTATATTTTTTCTTTATAACTTAACTCTTGTAACGGTTGACTCTCGGTCAACTCACAATTTAATACCCTTTGGATAACTCTCGGTTAACTCTAGGGCTAAATCGGCTTTTTGATTGACTCACGGTCAACTCTAAAGCCTCAAGTGTCATAAAAAGCTCTGTACATTGACAAAAAAATTAAGCAATGAAATAAGAGGGTAGTAATCAATCGATTACTTACCACTAATTTCTTCGCAATCTGACGAGTCTGAATACGCAATAACCCGTCTACGGCTTTTGTTTTCTTTCTTTTTAAGTTTCTTCAACTTTTTAGAATAATACTCAATCTTTTCTTCCGCGCTTCGCTTAGGCATTATTGCTAACTATGAACGCGTGCGTTCGCTTTCGCGCACAATAAAAGAATGAAGTTAAAATGGCGACAGTGTAGCAGGCCGGGTGATGCCGCAGGGATACCAGTATTTAAAAAGAAAAAACACTATTATTTTTAAAATATTTTATATTCAAATCTTAAAGCGTGCGAGTAATTGCTAAACAATAAAAGGACTACCTGTTAGACTGATATATGTATCTTAAATACATATAATTCTCACATTTATATCTTCGAATAAAGTGACGAAATAATAATAAACACTATCTACACATCAGGATTAAATAAAGATGACACTTATCAACGTTTTTTTAGAAACGTGTTGAATCATCTCGTCGCCGAATTTAATAAATAACAGATCGAAGTAACCACTTTTGTGTTTAAACCATGTATCAATCATGTATCCACTCACACATTTCGTAAATTGTTATTAGTAAAAACTAAATAACAAACACGTATTTATTTATGATTTGAACATTATTAGACATAAATTATAATAATCGTGACCCGAAATGTTCTTATAAAAACCATGTGGCGTTCTTGTAATGCGACCGCCTTTGTTGTTTGTCTATGTTTACAAACACAATGTTTTTCACTAGTGACAGTTGTCAAATTAATTAGATGAGAATTTTATTCCGAGCTAGAGAGTATGGTTATTTTCTAAGCCTTATAAATATTATTTCCGATTTATGTTTACTGTCCAGTTTGTATATAATGTAACCGTGTACATATTTAGAAGTACAGTCAGTTACGTTTATGAACCCTGCCTTTTACTACCACGGAACACATCCGCAACCACCAAGATTGCACCCGGCCATACAACTTCCCAAAACCACTTACTCATGTGCCACTATTAAATTAATTGTGTGTGTGTGTGTGTGTGTGTGTGTGTGTGTGTGTGTGTGTGTGTGTGTGTGTGTTTGTGTGTGTGTGTGTGTTTGTGTTTGTGTGTGTGTGTGTGTGTGTGTGTGTGTGTGTGTGTAGTAGTAGTAATTCATTTGATATATTTATATTCATTTATTTATTAGTCTACCTACAGCATTAAACTGATAGGTGACAATTTAAATTACCATCTGCCTCCTTGGGTATACAAAAATATGTTTACACGCGAGAGTACCATGCGTTATATCGGTTTTAGACCACCTTCCCCTACTCTTTTTGAAGCATTACACAGTGTTATTCTTATAAACGATAAATTGCAACACGTTTCAATTCCCTGTCCTAGCGACAGGTGATTGCGATAGTAAAAGGCAATCAAGGTTCTACAAGTGTCGCAAGCATTTTTTTTCTTTTACACAAAACTTTAGCAAACACAGCTGTCATAACAGCAGTTTTTGCAACAAAACGATAAAGAAATCTTTACGATTTAATTCTATTGTTTACGAGATCACAGTTTCACCTACTTTTATCTTCGCTGTAATATGATACAAGGTTAATTTTAAAGTACAAGCAAACTCGGACTATATCTAACATCATAAACCAGAACTTTTGTCCCGCGACTTTAGATAATTCGTCAGAAATTATTTTCGTACAAAAATAAATATTAAATTTAATTAACTCTATACCAGGAGACTTTTTGGTCACTGCAAAAATTTTTGGAATTCGTTCAGACCATCAACCTGAACAAATTTCACTATGGGAGCAACACCAAATTCACGAAAAAATATCAGCTGTTTCATACATTTGGGTCAAGTAGGTATAATCATTTTGTATCTCATTCTGTGTCTGTATCATTTTGTGTCTGAACGAATTCCAAAAATTTTTACAGTGACCTAAAAGTCTCCTTATATACAGCGTCGCCCTTTCGTTTATAAAAGAAACATAGATTTACAAATGTCAAGTCGAAACAGTACGATAAAACCTTGAAAAATCTTTTTTTGTAATGTATTGAGTTGTGTTAAAATTCGTAAAACAAACAACGAGCAAAGGCCCCAGCATAGTTTAGACTTTATGTTATGTTATTAAAATATGTTTTTTATGTTAGACAAGGAAGCTCTTTGCCTTCATCTCACCTGATGGTAAGTGACGATAAAGGCCGATGGATCACCTGCAACCCTCAACCACAGAGTGGCTGGCTATCTTATCACAAATTGACGGAACACAATAATGCTGTTAACATTATTATTTTGGCGACAGATTTATTATTATTATTATATATACAAGCGAAAAGGACACGATGTCTCGACTGGTTTGTTATGCCGTCACCCGCGTGGTTAAATGCATATTTCAACTCACACAGGTATCAGTTACAAATAACAAACGCACTACGTATTAGTGTCTGTTCATACTGATCCGCTCGGAGCGGAGAGCGGATTTATATCGCATTTAAAATTGAGTCCAGAATCATTGACATAAGGTTAATTTTTACATGTCAATATGTGCTGTGAGTGGCTCTAGAGCATTTATATACCAAAATTATAAGAAACCTAATTACAATGACACAAAACTCTATTTTAAACGCGTTCAAAATATGCTCTCCTCTACTAGCCGGTCTGTGTGAAAGCAACCTTAAGCGGTTAGTATGAGGGCATCGATCTAATCTAACTAAACCGAATCTTTTCTTTGTACAGTAACATGCAATATGGCACAGATTAGATAGGGGCAAGAAAATCACAAAATTCTCAACTAAATTATGTTCAAAAGAGAGCAAACGTTATTAAAGCATCGTTAGAAAGCCTTTTTGAATAACAGATTCTGCGGCAGTTATCGTTTTTCACGCGCCAATTTAACAATCTATTGTTACTTTAATTAAACCAAATAAAGCATTTATTATTCATAAAAAATAACTTCTTTTTACTTGTTACCCTTACTGACGCACTCAAAGTCAATTAACTTGAGTACTTACTACCGCACACAGAGACGTCAAATAACGTTAATGAGTACTTAACGTCAAAAAATAACAATTCGAAAGTAGTCGCTATTCTTGCCGGGCTAATCGGGCTATGGTCTACATTTGAATGAAATTTTTTGACAATAAATACTCATTAAAGTTAATTGACGTCTCTGAGTGCGGCAGTTAAAGTAAAAAAATGTCATCAAAATCTAGACCACAGACCCGGCAAGAATAGCGACTAGTTTTGAATTGTCATTTTTTGACATTAAGTACTCATTGACGCTAATTGCCGTCTCTGAGTGCGGCAGTACGTAAGACAAAGATGAGCCCCTCTAATGAGTCAATTTAATCGAACAAATAGAATACAAATGTATGAAACTGACGTAACACAGAGAAAACAACATGGCGACCGTTGTGTCAAATGAAAGAAAAGCTGTCAAATAATGATATTTGTATTGTATTCGTCCAAATAGATTGGACACTTGTCTAGAGGAGCCAGGGCCCGTAGCCAAGTGGCAATCGTTTTATAACGATAACGTGTCGAAGTTCGTCACGATCGGACATATTACTTTGGTATCTACAGCGTCTTAGCTTGCGCTACCAACATAACCAGGAACTTACGAAGACGATTTTGGTCACGTGATTTCACGACGACTTACGTCAAATCCCATACATTTTGCTTTATCGAACTTCGTTATCTTGGTCGGTATGTTACTTTGTCTAGGCTAGGTTCTAATTTAGAAACAATTTTGACTAGTTGCTGAATCTACTATAGATTCAAAGTGTCAGGACTATACGTTATGCTGACCGAATATCTATGCCGCTAACTATACAGGGTGGCCGGAACATTGACGTTTGGTCCCATATCCGAATCATACCCAAGGATGTTTCGCGACTTTTCTTGGTTTTTTAGTAAGAATTTTTTTTAGAATATTCGGGACTTTCCGGCTTGACCAGCTTAAAAATCTCTGACGATTCGGATACTCCACGGTACGAGACCAAATTTTTTTTTAAATGTCAATGTTCCGGCCTGTATGTTAAGCTACCAACCCTCACCGGGCTAGCGTGGTGGGTTATGGACTATTCTCCCAATATTCTTCCACTCCCACACTCGGCTCTAACTATGGATCATAGGGAGTGGAGTGCCTGATGATATTGGTCTTGCTCATAGTTTTTCGCGTTGAATTAAGAATTGTAGAATGACTACGGAAAACATTGCATTTTCAGACCGGGCGCGTACTATACGATTTTTTTTAGCAAAAAATATACAGAGATTCAATACACGACGCATAGATATATGAGAGGGACAGCTTAGGTGTTGCCAATGTAGAAAAGGTCATATTCGTAAATTCGCTGCACACGTTTACACAACAAAATAAAGTGAAATTTGACAATTTGTTAACCTGCTTCGACGGCGCTTAACCAACAAAATGCTTTAATAACGCTACTCGCTACCGTACTCTAACATTCGTAGCCAATTATGTAATTACAGGTATTGATGCAAAACTAAAATACTGCTCGCAACTGCACAGAAAATTGTGTTCTATTATATTGTTACATACACGCTACAGTCAAAACTTTTAGCCAGTCAAAACAACTTATGACCGATTTCAGGCTTTATTAAATTGAGCACCATATGACCTAACCTAACTGACAGGACTGCAGACCTAGCACAGGACGTGGACAAAATCTCTCTCTCCGCCACTTGACAGTGTTTTGTCTCGGCATTTAGTGAGAGTTAGATCGAGAGGAAAATATTTTTTTTTCCGAGGAGATTTTGTCCCGTGTTAAGGGGACAGGTTGGTATTATCGACTGCAGAATGTGATTGATTATTAGATGATTATAAATGTGTTTGCTCTATCCGCCGGTTAGGTTCGGTTAGTACGGTGTCTAGTTCAATAAAAAGCTTTCGTTAAAGTGCGTTCATCTTATAGTTCCTATGCCGTGGTGGTGGTTGCCCTGTCTGTCATCAACACGTAAGTCATGTTTGCAGGTTTTTTTTTTTAATGTTTTATAGAGAATCTTTGAGAAAATCATGTCCAAAACATTGATAAGTGATGAAAGATTAATTGTGTTATAAGCTACGGTCTTTTGTGAACGTGAAAAACGTAAGGAGGTTCCGCATAATCTATATTAGTGTGTGCAAGTTCGGATTGCCGCCATTGAATTGGGCTACCAGTATCAGTTTTATTAAGTGTTTGATAAATAAATAAATTATATTTATTTTAGTTTTTTTACTGTAAATAAATAATACAATTATCGATAAGAGTGAGGAAATGTCAAATGTAGACATGTTAGATGAACACAATTATTGTTAATCATATATAATAAACATAATAAACATAATATTTTAGTATGATTTAACCTTTTTTTACTTAGTCTATCCTTCTTACGTCATTACAATTTATATATCTATCTAATTTTCTATCATACTAATGATATCATGAACTAACTGTTCTCGCAAATTTTCACGAGTTAGTTTATAAGACTTTCATAAAAAAAACTAATATGGAACTACTGCTTAGTACCGCTAGTAGTTATAAGTAACAAAATAAGATAGATGCATAATTCTTTATATAGGTAATGAAAAAAAATCTCCCTGATTTAAATGTACTACAATAAAGTTGACATGGTATCATCATTTTCTTGCAATATTACCACCATGTCGGCATAGGATCTATAAGATGAAACGCACTCTACTTTTTACTTATGACTGTTGTTTTAATTCTCCCTTTTTTTAGGGAAGGCAAAGGGACCTAGCCCATACAGTAAAGTCTTTAGTTTTTATCAAACAATACGTTTAAATAGGGGTGTGTTTAAACGCATCTAGGCAGTGCTTGGCGCAAATTGAATGGTAAACAGAGTTCAAGATTACTTATGCCTGAAATCAGTTAAAACTAGTTTTGGCCGGTTGAGAGTTTTGACTGCAACGTATACAAAATGTAGCAGAAATAACACACACCCTGAATACTACCGATGCTAAATTATTCATATAAAAACTATAGTGATATCAAAAATTTTAAATTGCAAAATTAATTTACGAATTTTCTATACATTTCGCTTAACTGACCAAACAATTTGTAAGGGGGCAGAAAAAAAAGGATTAACAATTTCGTTTTTTAAATAATACCATAGTATTTATATGACATGGTCAAGTGGAGGGCAAACTATCAACAACAGCATTCCCGAAGAGGGTTGGTGTCAGGCATGCGGCCAAAACCCTGAGCATGGATTGGAATGTTGTCATTCCAATTACTCTCGGCGTTCATCGGCCTCTCGACGTGGTCGTTTCTTTTCTATACACATACATACATACATAAATCACGCCTATATCTCCGAAGGGGTAGGCAGAGGTGAACTAGCACCCACGTTTCGCCAGTTATGTTAGGTCCCATGTAACAGGTGGCGAGCCTATTGCCATTTATCGGGCACAAAAGTCGCAGTAGGTACATAGCTAGATGGTATAAGAGGAACGCTGCTGCCCATTCCTCATCACTAATTTATCCTTAGTGGCCTTGTACGACACCCACGGGAGAGATTTGGGGTGGTGACAATTGTATTCTACTCTGCCGTCACCACACGGCATCTTTTCTATACATTCATTAATCACTAGCACCTTTACGGTGTGGTGGATGATACGAATCAAAAGGGAGTGGATGGCTTAATGACGTCTGACCGATATTAATGGAAGAGGCAACCTACTGCGCCGACCCCAGACAGACTGGAAACAGAACAGGAAGAAGAAGATTCATATGCCTATTTTAGCATGGGCAGTATTCAGGATGCGAGTTATTTCTGTTACATGTTGTTTATATGTCGCAGTCAACTAGCTTAATTAGGCATTCAATCAACGTCCTAGCCTCTTTACTAAACAGCGCCGTTCAACTAGCGGCCTGAATGATATATATACAGCAGCCAGCCAGGCAAAAATCTTAATATTTACCGACATGGGTAAGTAAGTTGGTTAGGTTAGTATGAACCAACAAACAGAGATTTTGTTATTATAGAATCAGTAAAGAGGCTAGGCTGTTGATTGAGTGGCTAATTAAGCTAGTTGGCTGCGACTAAAACACCACTACTTTTATACACTACGCACTTTAAGGGCTGATTGTGTCAATCAAATCAAACAACTTTCACTATGAGAACAACGTCGAAATCGTGAAAAAAAAAACAGTTGTTTCATACAATATTATGCAATACCTACGCAACCAAAATGTATGGAACACCTGATTTTTTTTCACGATTTCGATGTCGGACCCATAGTGAAAGTTATTTGTTTCGACTGACACAATCACACCTAAAAGTGTTTGTAGTGTATAAAAAGTCGCGGTGTATATGTACAATATTACATGTTTATACAGGGTGGCCGGTGCGACGGTGACAGCGCTACCTCTGAATCTCCCTCGAGACCGGGCCGAGGTGGCCAAAGCCGGAGGCTATGCTGTTGATTTCCACCTGCTTCCACGAGCAGTAGGGGGTGTGCTTCGCGCATTGTTTCTCTGTGTGCGGGCAGCGCGACTCCAGCATGATGTCGGAACGCAGCATGCCTAGCGATATCGGCTATTCCAGAGAGATCGGGGCACAGAGTGAGATATTGGGCCGGCGGACGAGAGAGAGTTGTGTGTGACCGATGTTGGCCAGGACTCGAGTTTTCGATACCAGATTGGCAACATTTCAAAAATTTCAATATGTAGGTACTTCAAAACGGAAAAATACCATTTCATTATTATGATATCCTTACTTCAAAAATTTTTTTTTAATCACTCATTACAGACGAAATAAAGTGTAAAACACGTGCGATGACGCCTTTGCTTCCCGAAACGGGAGAACAAAAAGGACTTACTTGAAAATTAGTCAAATTATAAAACAAAACAAACTTGAAATCTGGTTTTGTTTTTTATAACGGAAACGACAGATTGTCGAACGAAGCGGAAAACTCGAGGCCCATCCAACACTAGTGTGATCCCAACTACAAGTCGCATAGGTTAAAATTAAACGTAGATTAATTATTATTAACAGTGCCTGATTCAGCCAGCTTGTAGCATGAATAAAACCAAATTCTATCAAAGAGGCATTTGGTTTGCTTTTGTATGACCAGCAATACAATTTGTGGTGTGGCCAGTGCTCTCTTTTCAAAATTTAGGTACTTAGTAAAATTGAAAATTACATATTTTAAATTACGAGGTCTCTCATTGGTTGCTTAATATTTCCATGATTCTATGTAAATTGATAAGTAAGTTTTAACGATCAGAGAGTGCTGACTCTGTAGCAATCCGTTGGCTTAATTATCAAACTTAGAAACATAATTAAAGTTTCAATTTTTGTTTTATTGAGATTGTCATATACTGAGTTCCCTGTCATAGAATACTTTGTTACTATCCTATTTAGACTTCAGAACACTAGATCCATGTATTCTGATGGAGGATATGTCTGAGATAATGGGTTTTGTACCATATCCAGGTAGGAAATAGGTTTAGACACCTAATAGATACACTGACAATCTGTACTCTAATTGCTGCAGTTTCTCATTATATTGTAACTTATTTAGATTTGGTTGTACTGCATTTGATTCATGTATGAAAAGAAAAATCCCTACAACAATAAGGACAGAAGAGACATAAAAGCAAAAATGACAAAAATTCACCTGTGAGATCCCTTCATCTCGCACTTTGGTCCAGATACTGTACAGATTTGCAGTAAATTCGTCCACCTGTAAAGCATTTTCTAATGTCTGCTCAAGAAACTCATCATCGTGAGCTACCTGAAAATAAATGCAGATATGTTATCAGTGCGCGCTAGCTCTTAGATAGACAGCCAAAAAGTGAGTCTCTATTTCATTTCATTGTCACTGAAACTGTTTTGTATTGAATTGTAGAACCTTGTCTTTTCCTTTTGACAGTGACCCCCACAGTGGCCCCAATAAGGCTTTGGGTCCCCTAGATGTTGCAACCCACAGAAGTACTGTTATAAACAATAAAACACTGCTATAAACAATAAATCAAACTTACTTTATGCATAAGTTCATTTAGTACAGGCTGCAGATCAACTGCTTTAGTAAACTCCGTTCTTGGAAATGGCGAAGGTAGCAAAACAAACGGTGCTATCTGAAATAAAAAAATTAATAAATAAAGTTGGTGTGTAGCTTATGGGAAAAGGGGTTTGAAAGTCTTAGAAAAAACAATTCATTACCGATATTACCCTTATTTATTGTCTCATTCGATTTAAAATATATGGTGATAGCCGAAGGCTGAGCAACTCAATAGTCTCTACCCCCAGGTGCTGATGTTGTATAAGGCAAATGAGGGTGAATACAGTGATGACTCTAATGGGTGTTTCTTTTATACCATCTAGCAATATAGTGCCAATTACGTCGCCCCCAACTGCTTGGGACCTAACTTAAAAGGGGAAGAGTTGGTGCTATTCACTCTGCCTACCCTATAGAGATAAAATAGGGGTGATTAAGGTTTGTATGTAGAAATAATGTAAATTACACAAAAACCCATAAAGATTGTAATTGAAAAACTAGACTTTAACTTAAAATTAAGTTTTAATAGATATTTTTGTTGAGATATAAACTTTATAGACTTCTTGGATATTTATTTCTGTACCTGTATAGTATCCTTGTTGAAATGTTTCTTGTCTCTCATTCCGACACCATGCATTAGGGCCCAATCTTTCGCTTTTTCAATAATGTTCAATAGAACCTTATTATCCAAAGGCAGCGGTACACAAGACGCGAGGCGAGCTTGAGACATGTCTACAATACGACTATTAATTGATAGATAGTATTACCCTTTCCAACCAATAAGGGTGATATCAGAAAATATAAGGGAAACAGAAAGTTGGAGACAACTAGAAGGTAGGTATCGTAGGTCTGTATTGTGACTAATGTAAAATTTCTTCTTCTTTATAACTATATTTGAATGGACTATGGATTGGATTTAGTTGATTGGAGGAGGAAATATTTCTCTAGTATTTTCAGTCCATGTCAATGTCAGTCAGTTCAATTTTGCTCTGTCAGTCAAAGAGTATATAATACACTACGTGCTGTCAGTCACGCCAGAGAGTCAGTGGCTGGCTACGTTCCGTTGAACGATAAAAGCGCTATGACCACTCACGGTGCTCACAGCCGGTCCGTTAAAATTTAGCGCGATATCGATAGACATCGCTTCTCTTCTTCATCTTAAATTCTCCCTACATTTTAGGGAAGGCAAAGGGTCTAGCCCATACAGCCATGTCTTTAGTGTATATTTAATCTTTAGTCATATGAATTAATGAGTTGGTGAAATGTATGAATGAAATGAATTTTACGTTAAAATATGGGTGTCACATATTGTAACGCATCTAGGGAGTGCTTGGCGCGAATTGAATGGTAACAGAGTTCATGATGGTGACTGATGAAGTGGATAAAACCACTCTTAATAGTGATCTTCACCACATCACCAAACACATCACAAGACTTATTTTCACTAATTCGGCAAAATTGCACATCAATACGGCTGCTTGTGCATCAAAATAACACCACTTTCACTGAAAAAAATCCACTCTGAACCAATTTTAGAATTATGGAAAAAAAATCTGACTGACACCACGAAACGCGCCAAACACTCCTCGACAGATATCGCGTTAAGTTTATCGGAACAGTAAATAGACGCGTTCATAATTCGAATCACAAACAAAACGTCACTCAAAACCTAAACTATTTACGTGTTTGAGCGGGTTTGGTATCTTTTTCTAAATTTTCAAATGACAAGTAATGCTATTTGTCCATTTTGACAGATCGCGGCGGTGGATGTGTAATCAAGGACTATCGTAGACGCGCTAACGGTTCTACGGACCACATTTGTGAGCGCTATAATCGCTTTAATCGTTCAACGGAACGTAGCCATTGGAACATAGAAAATACTACGTTAGAGTGGTAGGGATGATCGTTATGCATCGATGGTGAATAAAAACAAAATATTTAGTTGAAAAACATCGATATTATGACATCGATGTATTAAGCTCTTTTATAATTTGTAACGTGACGATATTATCATCGTGGATGGCCACGGTACAACGACAACACAGAGAAGTAAATTATATGGATATATATGAAGACGCTTTCAAACTTCCGTCAACGGTAACGTTTTATAACATACATAGTCCACGTCGTCATAACGGTACGATAACGTGGCACACCTAACTTCCCTCCGAAACCGTCGCGATAATTTTGCAATGTAGTGCGTAGCTACAAGGACTTTATTGATGTGTGAGTGAGTCTACGAGCTCGCGCTCTCCCGCCCGGCTTTGTGCGTTCATTCCTGTCACAATACTCACACAACCCAATCGTGCTTTTATTTCAAATAATCTTTGTGACTTTATTTTACTGAAATGGCATCTAAATATGATATAGCCACATTAATAGAGCTTTGCCATTATTAGTTTTTTTTATGCGTCTTATATACACTAGGTATATTAGACGTCCTCTAGAGACGACGGCGTCCGCACTCTTCTGAAAATTTACGGTGACGTACGCAATAACGTAACGTGCCGAATTGAATATTTTGACCTTGATATCATCGTAATTCAATATCATTGTAAGTATTTACGGTGACATTTAGCTCTTAAGCATTTATTGTTACGCGGCGATATCCATAGTTATAGAAAAACTTTCTTCATAAGCCGGTCAAGTCCTGTAACAGCAACGGAAAAGAGTAAATGAAAACGTCTGTCAAATTTAATATTTGTAGAGATTGTGCCCATAAATACTCTTCTTCTTCACCTTGCCCTATTCCCAGTCTATATGGGGTCTGCACAGTATGTTTCCACTTCCATTCATATCGGTCAGACGTCATCAAGCCATCCACTCCCTTTTGATTCATATCATCCATCACACGTAAAGGTGCTAGTGATGAATGAATCTATAGAAAAGAGACAGAACGGATCATGTCGAGAGACCGATGAACGGAGAGAGTAATTGGAATGACAACATTCCAATCCATACTGCTCAAGGTTTTGGCTTACAGCCGGCCGCCTGCCTGACACCAACCTCTTTGGGTATGCTGTTGTTGGTGGTGCCCCAAGGTGCTTATTGGTCTACACCGGGCAATCTCCCTTAGTTGACTTTTACGACACCCATGGGATAAGACGGGGCTGGCCTATTCAACGTTATTTGTAAAATAATTCCATAAAATAACTCCTATCCAATCCATACTGCTCAAGGTTTTGGCTTAGGTTGTACAGCTGGCCGCCTGCCTGTCACTAACCCTCTTTGCGTATGTTGTTGTTGGTGGTTTGCCCTCCACCATTCGGGTGCCCCAATGTGCTTATTGGTCTACACCGGACAATCTCACTTATGTAAGACTAACGCAATCTCTACAACATATTTATCGGCGCGAGCGCGGAGTCACGATGACGCTGCAAATATCGTACGATGCGCCATAGCATGATTCATGCCCAAACCCGCCTATAAAAGCCGGCCGAAGATCGGGCCGATGGTTGTCGTCGGAAAACTTCCCTTCCCTATCGCGTTCAGCGAATCCCCCCACCAACCCCCCCGCGCCAACCAAGGCATGGGGTCCCCGCCGCACCGCTCCCACCCCCAAGGTGGCGGCGGCTGGCGACCAATCAGTCCCCGACTCCATTGGTGACGACATTCAATACGTCACAAAGACCCTAGCAAACATCGATTTGGCACAGGTTTCTATCCTTGCTGCCAAACTTAGAAAGGCCAAAAACTCCATGGAGCGCCTTATGGCAATATGCGACCACTCAGAGCTGCTCAACGCTCTGTGAACAGCAATCCACACTCCCCCCATTTTTTTTTTCTTTCTGATCACTTAAGATCAGCCGAACAACACACTCACTCCCAACTTCCGTTAGGCCCGTAGGTTCAGACACGACCGGCCCCACTCTGGGGACCGACTCGTACTTCCCAGCGCGTATGTACCGGCTATTTTTAGTCCAGTGAAGCGCTTGCGTCATCGATTTTAATTTTAACATTATATAAATGTTAGAAAAATTAGTACAAAGATTTTGGGGTTAGAAAAAGAATTTCGAAAAATTATGATCTTGAGGCGGGAATCGAACCCGCGTCCTACATTGCGAGGGTACCCGTTGGCTTACAACGTGAAGTGTAAAGGTTAGAAGAATTTCGGCAAGTTAATTAGTGTCTTGGGTGGCCGAGCGGTCAGGCACCTGCCCGGATAGCAGCGGACGCGGGTTCGATTCCCGCCTCAAGATCATAATTTTTCGAAATTCTTTTTCTAACCCCAAAATCTTTGTAATAATTACATATATTATTAAACTATTTATCATTGTATCTATATATTACACATAAAATAAATAATCACCTATACAACCTATTTATGTAACTGACGTGCACCCCGCGCCGCATCGCGTTGCCTAGCAACGAATCAACAAGGTCTCGAAATTACACCACGACGCGAAGTGCACGTTGCTTTCTCTTAAATATTAATTGTAAATTCTTTTTTAATATAAATTGTGTATTTGTGTGTGTATATGTTATTCCTCTACTGGAGAACCAAAAATATAAACTTTGGACTGTTATACTGTGAGTTGGAATATTCTTTTACTTTTCACACACCAAAATACCAAATTGGTGACCCCGTAAATTTCAATATGGAGAATGAACAACGTTCACGCGTCTCTGATCTGGACAATAGTGAGGGACAAGTGTCGACTAAGAATATCGATGTTTTTAAAGTCGGCGTCAGAGTTCCGCCTTTCTGGCCGGAGGAACCCGAAATCTGGTTCGCACAAATTGAGGGGCAGTTTGCTTTAGCTGGGATAAATAGTGACGCCACCAAATTTAATTACGTCATCGGTCAACTGGATAACCAGTATTCCAGGGAGGTCAAAGACATAATAATATGTCCACCAGCAACCGACAAGTACGAGAAGCTAAAGTCCGAGCTAATCAAGCGTCTGTCAGCTTCCAGTGAGAAAAAGCTGAAGCAACTGCTCATGCACGAGGAGCTCGGAGACAGGAAACCCTCACAATTTCTCCGCCACCTCAAGAGTCTCGCTGGCGCCAATGTTCCGGACGATTTCCTGAGGACGATTTGGATCAGCCGACTGCCGCACAGCATTCAAACCGTCCTTGCTGGTCAGCCAATTACCGCGCTGTTGGAAGACCTGGCGGACCTGGCCGATCGAATTAACGAGTTAGCTGCTGCATCACCGTCTACATCTGCTGTTAGCGTCAACCAGGCGACGTCTAACTCGGCATTAAGCGACCTGGTCAAAGAGGTTGCCGAACTACGAAGGCAATTTAGTAACTTGGCTATGGAGAGGAATGTCAGACAACAGTCCCGCTCAACTGGCCGTACTCGTGACTCAAGCACATCATCGCCGAGGCAAAAACGATCGCAGTCTAGTTATCGCAAGTTTCCAGTATGCTGGTACCACAACAACTTCGCTGCTGATGCCCGCAAGTGCATCCGCCCTTGCGACTACAAAGCGGGAAACGCCACGGGCGATCAGTAATGGCGACTGACGATTGCCCTACATCTGCTGCTGGTCGCCTCTTCATTGTGGATCGAACTTCGAAGACGCAATTTCTAATCGACACCGGTAGCGATTTGTGTGTTTTCCCCCGTTCCATGCTGAGTGATCATCGTACCTGTACGGACTATAAGTTGTGTGCCGCAAACGGTTCTAGTATAAGTACTTATGGCTATGTGTATTTTAACTTAGATTTTGGCTTACGCAGAGTTTTTACCTGGCGTTTTGTTGTTGCCAATGTCACTAAGCCCATAATAGGCGTAGATTTTTTAAATCATTACAACCTTATCGTAGACATTCGCAACAAACGTCTTTTAGATAATACGACATCTGTTTCTGCTATTGCTAAGCTAGCTAATTGTAATTTGTATTCTGTCAAGGTTATGACTGGCGATTCGCATTTTCACAAATTGCTTGATGACTTTCCTAATATTACTCGACCCACTGGCATACACCGCATGATACCACACAACACCGTTCACCACATCCGCACAACACCAGGCCCTCCGGTTTCCAGCACACCTCGTCGCTTAGCTCCGGATAAACTTAAAATAGCCCAACAGGAGTCCCAGTCAATGATCGCCAGTGGAACTGCCAGACCTTCCGAGAGTCCTTGGTCTTCGCCGCTACATCTGGTGCCAAAAAAGGATAACGGCTGGCGTCCTTGTGGTGATTACCGCATGCTCAACGCCCGAACCGTGCCTGACAGGTACCCGATTAAACATATACACGACTTCGCGCATAATTTGGTGGGATGTAAGGTGTTTAGCACGATCGATCTTTTGAAGGCATATAATCAGATACCTGTCAGTCCGGACGACATCCCGAAGACAGCGATTACTACTCCTTTCGGTCTGTACGAGTTCCCATTTATGACTTTTGGACTTCGAAATGCGGGTCAGACCTTTCAACGCTTCATGGACGAGATCACCAGAAGCCTAGATTTTGTCTATTGTTATATCGATGATATTCTGGTGTTCTCGAAGGATGAGTCTCAGCACGAGGAGCATCTGCGCCAAGTCTTCGGCAAGCTGCAGGAGTACGGTATGCTCATCAACGTTTCCAAGTGCGTCTTTGGGGCAAAGGAGGTAATTTTTTTAGGATATTCCATCTCACAAGACGGCTCTCGACCTTTGGATTCTAAAGTGAAGGTGATCAACGAGTTTCCCATTCCCACCAGGGTACAACAACTTAAAGCTTTCCTTGGTATGATCAACTTTTACAGGCGTTTTCTTCCTAGAGCTGCCGCGATTCAAGCTCCATTACATGCATTGTTGACAGGTGCAGTCAAAGGCTCTCATCCAATAACTTTGACAGGAGAAGCATTAGCAGCCTTCGATGCGTGTAAGAAGAGTCTTGCTGACGCTGCTTTGCTTGCCCACCCCGACTGTTCCGCCAAACTTGCCCTGGTGACTGATGCCTCCGATAGGGCTCTTGGCGCGGTCCTCCAACAGTGTAAAGATGGTTCGTGGCAGCCCTTAGCATTCTTTTCCCGTAAGCTCAGCCCATCCCAGGTCAAATATTCTCCATACGATCGGGAACTGCTGGCGATTTATGAGGGAATCAAATATTTCAGGCACATGCTCGAGGCTCGGCATTTTATCGTCTATACTGACCACAAACCGATCAGTTTCGCTTTCCACGAAAGGAAAAAGAACTGCTCGCCACGGCAGTATAGACATCTCGACTTCATCTCCCAGTTCACCACCGACATCAGGCATATTTCCGGTAAGGATAACGTAGTTGCCGACACCTTATCTCGGATAGAAGAACTGGAATCGCCTGTCAGCCTCGAGGATGTAGCCAAGGGTCAATCATCCGACCCCGAACTTCAACAACTCTTTTCTGGTAGTTCTTCCCTGCGCCTCGAAAAACTTCAGGTACCTGGTAGTCGTATACCTCTGTACTGCGACGTAAGTACACCGACACCCAGGCCTTATATCCCAAAATTTTACCGTAGGCAAGTTTTTCGTAGTTTGCATTCACTCAGTCACCCAGGCACTACCACTTCTGCCAAGATCGTCGCAGAAAGATTTGTTTGGCCTGGGATGAGGAAAGATTGCCGGGAATGGGCTCGCAATTGTCTGGCATGTCAACGGGTCAAGGTGAATCGCCACGTCAGCGCTCCTCTTGGCAATTTCAATTTGCCCCGTGCACGTTTCATGCACATTCACATTGACCTTATTGGTCCTCTCCCGGTCTCTGAAGGATATCGGTATTGTCTAACGGCTATTGACCGATTTACACGGTGGCCGGAAGCAGTACCGATAGCCGACATAACGGCAGAAACTGTCGCTAAGGCACTTTTATCATCCTGGATCGCTCGATTCGGATGTCCTATTGACATAACCACAGACCGAGGTCGTCAATTTGAATCGGCTTTATTTCAGTGTTTGTCTAAGATATCCGGATTCGTGCACAAGCGGACGACAGCATACCATCCAGCGTGCAATGGTTTGGTGGAACGGTTCCACCGACAGCTAAAAGCCGCTATAGTTTGCCATAGTAATGACAGGTGGACAGAGGTCTTGCCATTAGTTTTGTTGGGCATCAGATCTTCTTTCAAGGAAGATTTACAATCATCTTCTGCGCACTTAGTTTACGGCGAATCACTTCGACTTCCCGGCGAGTTCTTCCACAACACATCGGATGGTACTACCGACATATCGGATTTCTCTGCTCGTCTCAGGGCTATAATTCAAAATTTGCGCCCCACACCAGCATCTCACCACGGTCATCCTAAAACTTTCATTTTCAAAGACCTTGCTACCAGTGATTACGTCTTCCTTCGAGAAGATGCATCACGTGGTTCTCTTCAACCTGCATATTCAGGACCTCACAAGGTGTTAGTTAGGGGGGATAAAACGTTCAAAATCGTGTTGAAAGCCAAAGAGGTCACAGTGTCAATAGACCGCATCAAGCCTTCTTTCATACCGACTGATCACAACAACACCCATCATCCCTCACCTGATGTCCAAAGAAATTACATCACTCGTTCTGGACGTCGGGTTAAATTTCCTGATTTTTTATCGCCCTGACGGTCTTTGGAGGGGGGTGATGTAGGCTACTCTCCTACATTTATTTAGTTTATTTATAATAATTACATATATTATTAAACTATTTATCATTGTATCTATATATTACACATAAAATAAATAATCACCTATACAACCTATTTATGTAACTGACGTGCACCCCGCGTCGCATCGCGTTGCCTAGCAACGAATCAACAAGGTCTCGAAATTACACCACGACGCGAAGTGCACGTTGCTTTCTCGTAAATATTAATTGTAAATTCTTTTTTAATGTAAATTGTGTATTTGTGTGTGTATATGTTATTCCTCTACTGGAGAACCAAAAATATAAACTTTGGACTGTTATACTGTGAGTTGGAATATTCTTTTACTTTTCACACACCAAAATACCAAAGCTGAAAACTCAATTGGTTAAAGCTGATCGTTGTTTCGCTTCTGAGACTGAAGATCACTCTAAATACTTAGTCCACTTTTACGACACCTATGAGTCGGGGCTGGCCTATTCTAAGATATTTGTTCGCTCCCAGGCCAGCATAGAAGACATAAATACTCGGAATCTTTATTTTTTCCTTTATCTTTTGTAATTTCAATAACATGAAACTCATTGCTTAAATATAGACAGTTATATGTTACCAAAAACTTCAATGTTTTTAGCAATATTGATGTTTTTAATTTATATTTATGGTATATCTATACTTTGGTTCGAAGTACGATAATATCGAACTAAACATCGATGTCATATCGCTATTTTTCTAATATTGAACATCCCTAATCAGTGACGGGCGACGTTCTATTTACTCCGAGCGGGCGACGCGACTGGCTGACGGCTGTCATGTCAGTCAAGACTTTTTATTTTAAAGTTTAACGTCTTTGTATCCATCAAGCCAGTCTATATAATTTAGTTGCAATAAAATCCTATGGATCTTTGACAGTTCAAATTGTAAATGGGTTTATCATATCGTGTTTCTACGGTCCTGATAGCCGGGCTGATAATAATTTATTAAGATAAATATGAGCTCGCTAGCGGAGAAGCGCACTAGTGCAGTGGCATAGCGCGGCCTGCGATTGCGTAAAATAAGCAATGTTCCTAAAGCCTGTCATTGGATCGGTGACCAACAATTTATTATCTCGAGTTCCTCCGTGCTTTGGAAAGCACGTTAAGCCGTTGGTCCCAGCTGCATCTGCAGTCGTTACTACCCACCAACCCGCACTGGGCCAGCTTAGTGGGTTTTGGCCCAATCTCCCCATATTCTTCCAGCTATAGGGAAGGCCCGTGCCCCAGCAGTGGGGACAATAAAGGGCTGATGATGCTGAGGATAAATGCGCGTGTCAATTTTTCTTGAAGTTCGCATTTTCTTATAAAATTTATTTGAATTATGAATTTAGCTGTAAATATCTTCGTATGTGTTTTACGGGGAATAGGCATTCAAGACTTCAAGAATAATCCATGTTGATGTGCAATTATGCAAAACCATTGAAAATAAGTCTTGTGATGTGTTTGATGGTGAGAATTTTATAGTGGTTTTTACCACCTCATCAGTGGCGTCATGAACTCTGTTCTGTTACCATTCAATCCGCGCCAAGCACTCCCTAGATGCGTTAAAAGACACCCATATTTTAATTTAAAATTTATTCCATTCATTTATTTTCTATGAATACAGATTAAAAATATTTTAAAGACATGGCTGTATGGATCTTTTCACTTTGTCTTTCCTAATGGTGTCAGTCAGATTTGTTTTCAATGATTCGAAAATTGTTATAGAGTGGATTTTGTGCAGTGAAGTGGTGTTATTTTGATGCACAAGCATCCATGTTGATGTGCAATTATGCAGAATCATCGAAAATAAGTCTCATGATGTGTTTGATGTTGTGGTGAAGATCACTATAAAAAGTGGTTTAATCCATTTCATCAGTCATCATCATGAACTCTGTTACCATTCAATTCGCGCCAAGCACTCCCTAGATGCGTTAAAATATGTGACACCCATATTTTAACGTAAAATTCATTTCATTCATACTTTTCACCCACTCATCATTTCATAAGACTACAGATAAAATATACACTAAAGACTTGGCTGTATGGGCTAGACCCTTTGCCTACCCTAAAATATAGGGAGAATTTAAAACTAACTAAAAATATTTACGTCACTTTAAAAACGTGTAATTAATACTCTTTGTTAAAAACGTCCATAGTGGACGGACAATGTGTATTATATACTCTTTGGACAATAATACCACGGCAAAAAACTGTGATATTTATCTCGCTGATCGGTGCGCTTCCTTTCTCTCCTTGAAAAACGAATAATTTACATTCATTGCATTTCTCTAAAGTTGTTTAGCTAGTCTGAATGTGTATATTATAAAATATTTGTATATTTGGTAGGTAATCAAATTCAATTTGGTAGGTAACCAAAATGCTATTTTATTTTGTTGCACTTATTTCCTTGACTTTTAATTTGTGAATTATCAATTAAATGGTAGGTACTCCAGTGGTATAGTGGTAATTATACAGTAATAATATATAATATATTTCGCTTTTTCCCACAAATCCTGACATTCATTAATATAGTCGAGCTAGAAAGATGCTAATAATTCCAAATCACAACATTAAGAAAAACTGTAAGGGTAAGTTACTCAATTAATTATTGGCATCTTAAGGGATAGAATGAGAAAATATTTATAATACTTAAATTCATGACTGTTCAACTTTAAACTTTGAAAATTATAATTTATCAAAGTTTAAAGTTGAACATATATATTTCATTGTGTTATTCTCATGATACAAGTATCGAAAATGATCCAGGTATGTTAATTTTATGAAGGGTTTTATTAAAAATCAAATTTTTATAAAGATATTTAATTAATTTCTTAAACTTATCCTTACTAAGTACCTTTATCATTATAAACAATATGAGACCATAAAAGAAATTTAGCATACACAGTGAATGATTGAAAACATTACTGTGTATTTTAAATATCTTCTTCGACTTGTATTTCAGTTTCAATATTAAAATCCGGCTCGCTACCAAAACCGTCAATATCATCTTGAAGGCTATCATTACCCCGAAGAGACTTTTAAAAATCGAGACAATCTTTAGGTATGAACTGTGAGTGTGATTTTAAGTCGTCAAGTTTTTCCTGAGGAATCTCTTTACCATTTGGCCATAGTAAACTTAATCCTTTTTAGATAACTGTATAGACTTCCCTTTATTTTTCTTTTCTATATTAAATTCTTGATATTGGTCGTGAGATGATGTTTTCATAAATATAATGTAAGTTTCCTCTTCTTTCAATAAAATTTCTTTATTCTGTAGCCAGTTTACTTTCGCCTTATTTATAAAGATTTTTCTGTTAACTTTTTTTCTAATTTTTTAGTGCTGAGAAAGTATTATCCTCTGTACTTATATGGGATTTTTTACTTGGTAATTTTTATGAATGACATATATTCCTCTTCCCTGTAAATTCTTTCGTGATATTTTAGCTGAGTTTCAATTTTAGAAAAATCTGTATCATTTGGTAGAAAAGTATGTCCTGATTCTAAATATTTTAGGGTGATTGTTTTTAATGTTGGGCACGAAGAATTACTTTTAACATGAGAACTATTTTAATATTGTGGTTTTGCTCACCGCAGCAGTCACTCCACAGAACCAAATGTTGTATGTTTGAGCTAAGTTTCTCCTCTATGAATTTTAGCAAGCATGAGCCAATTTCTTGAGCCCCTTGACCTGTTTCGCCTTCTATCCAGACGAAGCAGTGGGCAATATCATCGGAACCAGCATGTATCCCGCAATTATAGAGCGATAGTTGGTGCTTATAAAAAAACGATACTGGTGGGGATATGAGGTAGTTAATGTTATTAATTATATAAAATTTTCACTTTCTTCTAGTGCGACACACTGAATGTACTCATGTTCTGTAAAACTGTCATTATTTTCTTCTATATCTTTAAAATATTTCAAAGAGTTGATAGTCCTCCAGTATTCACCGAAGTGCTTTTTTAAAAGGTTTGCAACATCAAGTATTTTCTCGACGTTTACTTTGTTGCCTCTTGGCAAAATTGCGGGTGCCAAATCAGTGATTTTCTTTCCTCGTTTCGTTACATATTTAGCTTGCCCAATTTCACTCCGATAGTTTTCTTCGCCTTGTACGCTGATGTTTTGTCGTCCCCTGAGCAGCATAAAACGATTTGATGGGTTGAACCTGAAATGCCAACTTCCTGGAGGTTTTAGTGTTGTAGTAACTTCTGTCTTTTAATCACGCACTTCGACGTCGTTATCGCCTAAATGATAAACAGTCGCATGTTCCTTAAATAAATTCACATACATTTGTGGATCGCGTATAATGGATTTTTTCTTGGTTTCTTTCTGAATCTGTGCAAAAATGCGATCTGGTGGCAAGAACAAGTGTCCTACCATAGGAAATATAATTTAAAGTTGATTTACATGTGATGGTGCATGAGAAAATAACCAACTTGAACACATGCCCAAAAGAGTTGTATTCTTGTTCTGGCCTCCACAGCCGTCAGCGAATAGTCTAATTTTTTCAATATTGTCCGGAATAACTACATTGGTTAGTGTGTGGAACACTGCGCTTGCAATTTCGTTCGATGATTTGGAATGTTCGTTTTCACACCTATAGTAGTAGAGAGGAATTGCCGGTTCTGGACCACCAGAAGTCCAGCCTAAGTAAAGCTCTGTTGGTATGGTAGTGTAGTGTATGTTTGGTTCATGTTATGTTGGTTTTGGTCGTTTAGAAGGCGTTCAAAAAGTTTGGACTGTTGTAAATTGAGCTGTGTGGAGTATGTTTTTGGTATGTGTCGGACGGTTCTTGGTGGTTGGTTGAGTACAACAATGTTGCTTGGGCGGATACTGAGGTTGCAATATCTATGTGTGAATGTGATAAGAAGCGACTTGAGTGCAACAATGTTGCTTGGGCGGATACTGAGGTTGCAATATCTGTGTGTGAATGTGATAAGAAGCGACTTTTGCCTTCCAGCTGAGGTTCGGCGCGCGTGCGGTATGTGTGAGTGAGGCCATTATATGATGTCGTGCGAGATGAATTTATGTTCATTGTTTGATTTGATGTGTGGTGAGAAAGACCGTTTTATGAAGTTTGTGAAGCGTCTGTCCAAGAGAGAAGAAATGGAAATTAAATGTGATTGTTGTTTGGGTAAGGATGAGGTTGGGCTTTCGTCACCAATGAAGCCTAACGAGAAAACTCGGGATTTTGTATTTGGGGAGACAACATTTCCGATCTTCGGTTTGAAAGTGACTCGATTGTCTAGTTTAAAGGAGTGATCAAAGTCTAAGCGTCCAAGGCCGGAAGCACTAGCGGATGCTGTTTTTTTTTACATTGGTGCGGGAGACAAGACTATGTGTTTCTGTTGTGGTGGTTGTTTGAAGGATTGGAAAGAAAACGATGATCCATGGCAAGAACATATTCGATGCTTTAGTCGTTGTGCTTTTGTGAAAGGTAAATTGATAAATTGTATAAAGCTATGAAATAAAATACGATAATATGATAAATGTATTTTATTTTATGTTAAAATTACCACAAGCCAGCGTGTTTACACCATCTATACAAATGTATCGCTTATCGTCTTTACCGCAGATGACCTTCCTCCTTTTGGTTTGAGTGTATACATTATGCTTATCGCTGTGAAATGTGTTCATGTTATCATATTTGACATAGTTGAGGTCGAGAGCATGGGAATAATGTTGAAAGTTTAATTTTCTAACAATCGCAGCTGAACTACTTTTGTTTTTCTTCACTGTGTAACCATCATTATCTAGAATGTACCTGTACATTTTGGATCTTAGTCCAATAAACTCTTTGATAATACGACCGTTATTTTCATCTTTCATTAGACCAATGAATTTTTGTTGCATAATAGTAGATTTTCCATCAAGTGCACAAAACGAATCATTTTTGTCCGAGACTTTTAGCAGCCCAATCCGAAGGCGAGGGCTGATAGTAATGTCGAGGATAAAAATGGTTTTGTGGACGAGTTAGAAACTCTGCTTTTCACTTCCATTGCGAGGAAATAAAACAGTAATTTATCATAACATTTCTTAAAATTCAAACTAAAATTAGTTAGTACAGTTTTGAATACTGAAGGAAATTGTTTTTCCCATTGATATTAGGCTTGGGCTGCCGACCTATATAGCCAAGTATTAAATTAATTTTGAAATATAATTTTCTTAATTTAATAACCTACCGTACCAACTTGAATTAAAATTTTAATATCTTTTATGTCTTAAAAAACACAGTAGGCAAATAAATCTAAGTAAATATTAAAAAATAACAAATTTTATCTCTGATTTTCTTAGTGTTTGGCTGCATGGGTCATTTTCTTTGCCTTAATATAGACACATTTATGAGTACATACGTTAATGCTCTAGAGCACAAAATTTTGTGCAGCCTATATCCTGCACAAATAAGCACTTTCAGAGCATGGGAAGAGAAAAGGTAGATTGTATATGTTGTTTTGGGGAAAATCAGAGGTGGCAATTCTAGACTGTACATCCGGTTTGATGTCTTCATAAAAGTTATCAGTTTTAATTTCATAGATGAAGTAATCTGTGTCGGTGTACAGTAATTGTATATTTTGCTTATATTAAGGTTTAAAAAAATGTTTACCAAAAATTTTACCAAAAATGAAGTTATTCATGAGTTTATAGAAGTCTTTTTCGAATGAGTTTGTTGCCAAGGTCCTTTTATTGGTGTTTAAATCGATGTAAGACTTGAGCCATGGAGATTGGTGGAAAGATGTCTATGGATCTTTTAACAAAATAATCTGGATGCTCTGTTGTAAGTTCATATAGTGAATGATGTAGTTTGTTTTATTGTCTAAAGAGAGTAAAAGTTTTTTAATTTTACTATTTGGTGATGCTTTCGTTTCCGCACAAAAAGGTTAATCGTTGTGTGATATATGTAGGGAAGGTGGATAGTCTAAGTCCACTTCCAAAATATAGCCAATATTGGAATCACATTTTTGGGTAAGTATATCGAAAGCGGCAATTTCATCCTCAGTCATCCATTTAAAATTAGCGTAGGGTAAGTATTGACTCATAGCATAGCCATATAAGTTATTAACATCCAGATAAATAATGGATTTACTCTCTTCAGTGGGGTTGAATGAGGTCATGAATTTGTTATTGGCCTTGGCGTACATACATACATAAATCACGCCTATATATCCTTGGCGTGTCTTTTAGAAACTTGACTGATCCCCCCTCGAATGCCGGCTTGTAAGAATTGAAGCATTTCATAATCAGTGAGAAGTTCGAGATTTATTTAAGTCTCTCTCAACATAGCATCCCACAAGAGTCCGGGTGCTGTGAGGTACCTGCAGGGGTCTAGTTTGTATGCAGCAGTGCAAATGTTACGAAAGTTTTCAAAAACTTCAGCTAGCAATAGGACATCAGTTTTGAGATATAAGTCGCAATACTCGCCCAATGTGTTCAATTTGAATGTTTGCCATACCGTTTGTGCGTGAGCATAATCACTGTTGGAAATGGATGTTTGTGTTAATTCGCTATATAATGATTGTTTACTAGGCAATGATTTTTCTTCTAGCCTGCTCCATGAATCGATCTATTCGTAGGGGAAAACCCCTTTACGTGTTAAAAGATGCATTTGTTTATGATTCGAAAAGTATTTGGGTAGTATTTGAAACTGCTCTACACACAGATTTTTTACCAGTTTATCTAAACTTGTAGACATAAATTTGAATGAATCTACGAACCGCATAGTTATGTCACCTACCCGCACATATTTTTTTTACTGAATGATGTATATTTTTCCTTGTGTTGCGCTATGCATTTGATTGTATCACCTGCCCGAGTGGATAGTTCTTTAATAAATAAATGACTATCGTAACCGCTTAAATTATTAAATAGTATTGGAACATAGTTGGGATTTGTGTATTTAAGGTCACATTGATTATGAGCAAATCCTCTGATTTTCCCCGTAAGATGGCAATGATCAATTACCTTGTCCTCGGGTGATAACAACGGTTGTTCACATATATGGCAATTGGTTGTATTCATATTATTTTTCATAAATTCACATTCATTTTCGGGTGACACTTTTTTTGAATTTCTGCAATATCACTAAAAAGTTTGTAGATAATATTTACTCGGAAATATTATCTACAAACTTTTGTACGTAATCCTTGCCTCGATATGTGACAAATTTTGATTATGAAGTGTCATAATTGCAATGTTACGTACATCAGTATCCAAAACTTCAAGGAACGTGTTTATGGGTGTAATATGTACTTTTAATTTCACTTGCACTTGTAACAGGCTCTAAAATTGATTCAAAATCTGCATATATGTATAATGAAAAATACATGTAATTGGTGACTGATGTTCTTAAAATATAATGTTTTATCCTGATTGGTGGGTAGGGCAATAAACGTTTTTTGACACCCCAATCTCCGGTGAAGTTGAAGTTTACTCTAGCTGTATTGTAGGCATCCATTACAGAAATGAATTTGATGGTCGTTTCGTGTAATTTGGGAGCAAATCAAGCGTGATAAGTTTTTAATCCAACTATAGTGTTCTTTGATGATCTTGTTTTGAACACCTTCAAAGTACAAGAGGTTTACAGTACGATCATTCGTTTTTGATGTAATATACAAAGAACAATATGATAGCTTTTTTTCTCTCTTTTCAATGCCATACACATTCACATTGATTTGATTGAGCATTTCAAAGTGTTTAATTCCTTTAATGGTGACTGGTAGATCATTACCTTGAGTCTTAAAGAGATCCTTGTATGATGGGTATGAAGATGTTCTATCTGAGTGAACGTCAACTGGATGAACAGCGCTTGTTATTGCCCAAAATAGGCAAGCATCATCTTTATTTTTCACGTTGACACAGGCATGTTTATTGCGTATCCAAAGTGGAAGTGGTAAATAAGTGCTTCCTCTTATCGGAACATACTTATTGATGTTAAGTTCCAAAAATTCAAATTTTTCCAAAGCCCACCCGCTGTCCTTCTCTTGAAATTCCTCACTCTTACGCGATAGTATGGAACATGCATTATCGTAAAAAGCAGATAAATGAGATGACACCTGTGGGCTTACATTCTTCATATTAAAAGATTTCAGATCTCTAATCACTTTTTCATCTCGTATGATAATATGAGTGCAGAAATGTTCCAAGTTAACCTTGATGTTTGAGTTAGCTTCCAGTTCAAACCTGAGTATCCGTTGTACCTTATTCGCGACTTTGTTTAGATATCTTTTTTGGCTCCAAAATACTTGATGTTCCATTGATTTGATATGTAACTATTCTACACTTGTATGCTGAGTTTATAACATATCTACCTTAATCCGCAAACCAGCCAACTCCATTTTGCCAAAGTTTACAGGAGACACTTAAAACTTTCTAGTTTTAATACTGAATAAAATAAAAATAAACTGAAAATCCCATTGGCTTATTATATCACAAAGTTTAATATTTTACAAGCTTTTTTATTTAATAATTCTCCATTGACAAATTAAAGCGTTTTTTTTGGAGTTGGCCCTTTTGCTAAACACCGAAAATAGAGCAACTTGTAGTTGTCTCATCTTACTGCAGTAAGTATGTACTAAAAAAAATATTTATTAATATAATATTATTGGCATAGCTTGACACATTGTAGGTCTAGGTAAGTTTAATCTTCATAAGATAAGTTGTCGTAATAATTTCGGTAGTCTTCGGGCATCGTATTTTTCAACTGTTTCAAATCTAAATACTTTTTTTTTGTTATTTTTCTTCGTTCAGTATGTAACTGCGGTATGTTTTCAAAAGGAGTTTTATCTATGGCCTTATTACGTCGTTGATTAAGTAATATGAATTCATCACGAAATCGATGCTTATAGAAAACTTGGCCAGCCGGATCATACTTCAGAGATCTTATATCGGTCACCTGGAAATAAAGAAAAGTAAGTAGATTAAACGCAAATAGGTTTATTTATACAACGTTAAAAGTAGGTAAAAAGCACATCAAGTTTTACCCCGAAATTTTTCTAATATCCTTTTTGTTAAATAAATGCTTACTTTTAAAGGAGACCCCTTTTAGTTTTCCCGGTTTTATTGATCTGAAGAAATTGAGATCTTTAAAACTTTTAAAGTACGTATGGGTTAATGGTTTAATTTCTTAATTTCTTTTCTATTATTGCGTGCATACTATCGACCTCCATCTGCGTATGGCCGACTTCCAAATATTTTTGTGTAATTGTCACATTATACAACATTGCTACATTAGAAAGAGCATTCGCTAAGACAGTTCCTATTTCGATAACAACAACCGTCGGAGAATAAAATAATTTCACGATTGTTACTACTCATTTTGGGTAAAACAGTTTCTACAAAGTATGTGGCTATTATGGTGGCGAACTCGTTTGAATTAAGTCCGCCCTCGGTCTCGTTCCAAAGAAAGCAATACCCTTCACTAGTTTTCGTGTTTGACGACACATTAGGTGCCATCAAGACAGTTTGCAGATCTACTATCTATTAGAAATATGAACATCGTATTCCTCTTTACTTATATTTTTCAGCTTATATCCGTTGCAGATCTCACACAAGTCTTTTTTGGGTTTAAACAAAGATATTTTTTGGACTGCCAGGGCGTTGGAAAATGTAGCTATCGATAGTGAGATAGTATTGTTGTCCAATCAGTATTGCTTATAGAGATTGTATAGTTGCCGTTTGCTCTCAATGTCTGTCTGTAAATAAATCTGACTGGTCCTTTTCCTACAATAATGCGAAGGCATCTTTGGTAACTCGTCCAGAAAATTTTGCATTGTTTGAAGTTCAGCCTTGAAAGGCGTTTTTTGTTAATTTCTTCCGCCCAATCTTCTTTTTTTACTTGACATCGTTTTTTCCTTTTTATTTTTGGTTCATCTGCTTCAGATTCAGTGTCACTGTAATCAACGAGTTTGTGTGCATCTGGGATAGGTGCATTGGGGGTTTGTGGAAATATATAGTTGTCAGCGGCATAGGAAGAGTCATCTTTACTAACAGAAGCTTCAAAAATAACTCTGTGTTATTTGAGTACCTAGACTCGTCAAGGTGTGACAGCAAACTTGGGGAATTCTCTTGAGATCTTGGTTCAAACATTTCTTCAATAATAACTCCGTCAACAATACTATAAGTATCGGTATTGTTGAGTCCAAGGATCTAGTCATCAGGTAAGTTTAAATTCTGAGCCGGTAGATCAAGCGCGTACCATAATTCTAGGGTCGTGTTAGAAGAAGCAGGCAAAGCAAAAGGAACCGTATCATAGGTTTTAGAAAACTGATTATTAACAAAGAGAGCAGAGTCAGGGTTATCTTGTTCTTCTGCGCTTTCTTTTTGAATAATGTTAAATATTTTATGTAAGCGTGATTTTTCGGCAGCCATCTAGCGTAATAAGTTACATGAAACAACACGAACAAAAAGGTTTACACACACAAGCAAATAAATGAAAAAAAAAATAGGTATGCATTTTTATGATAATTAAGGTTTTCACATTTTTGCTGCTAACGAAGTAGACCCATATAATGACTCATTTTTATTTCGTCATACAAAATTATGACAAATATCATGCAGTTTGTATTGAATTCAGAACTTTTGAAAAAAGTACGTTAATTTCAAATTACAATAAAAAAAAATTGCGAAATAAAATAAATAAGATAAGATAACTCCCACCTAAGAAACTAACATACAACAAAGAAAATCGGCCAACTCCAAGCAAAAAACAAAAACAGAAATCAACCAAAATTTACGGTGCATTTAGAAAAAAACAAGTAATTAACATTTGAAATAAAACAACTTTTACGGATTAGACTCGCGTATATTTAGATGTTTGGCATTATTATTTATCCCGACGTTTCCATCACTTTACAGCGGCCGTGGTCATGGGTGACTAAAGATGATATAATTTAATAGTACCATAATTGCTATCATGAAATAATTTAATAGCACCATAATTGCTACCATCTGTAGCGGCGCTTAAATAACGGATTTTCGAAACATCTTTCAGCATTGTTTCTAGTGCAAAAGGAGCTAAGATATTTTTTAAAATAGCTTTAGCTTTTGTGCGGGAACAGGTTAAATTTTTTGCGATATTCGAATCTGGGAGGATACATTTGCAAAGTGGAGCTGTGCAGTCTAGTGACTTAAATGATTCATGATGTTTAACGTTTTGATAAACCAAAGTAATTTCTGTGGCCCGAATGCTCCGTTGAAAATGCAAGTTCACAATAGATTCCATGAAAGTATAAATTTTTGACATAGATGCTGTACTACAAAGTTTCATTTTGTGTTTTTCAGTTTTCAAATGCTTTTCTAAATCAGCTTTGCCCTTATTAGCTATTGGAATTACTTGATCACAAATAACACATTTTGCGTCCCATGGCTCTTTCCCAGATTTAAACATATTGTACTGATTTGTAAAGTATCAGAAAATAAACATTTTCTTTTCGACATAGTGAGATCTGAAAGAAAGTAGATCTGTTTCATTTGTGTTTAGGTTGATCAATAATTTATGATACACAATACTCACAGTAATTTATATAAATATTAACTCACTCACCAAAAATACGGTCCGCTGCTGACTGAATAATGAAGAAAACGCACACGCTGCCCGCTGCACGCACGCTAACTATGCGTTCTGGCGCCAACTAAAAGAAAAACCCGTGCGAACCAAGAAATGTCAGCCAGACATAAAAATATTTAGCCGGACACGTCCTAAAAAAGCCAAACATGTCCGGCTAAAGCCGAACAGATGGCAACCTTATATGTATGAGAGACCACAGTCACAATCTAACTTGTAAATTCCTGCATCTTGAAGTGGGATGTGACACTTTACAGGTCTTAGGAATTGGTTGATCTTCTTCAGTGGCTTGAAGTAGGTTTTGATTGAAGCACGCTTCAAGAAGTTTCCAATTTTGTCAGTGACACCTTTCAAGTATGGCAGTATTGCAGGCTGACGTTCGACTGTGACGGGCTTCACTCGACTTCTGTGACGGGGCCGTGGTACTTGCAATTTGTTATTCCGCAGTACTTGCTTGACATGATTAAGTTCGCATGCCAGATGTTAGTTGTCGCAGATGCCGTGTGCTCTCTGAAACAAAGATTTGCCTACGGTAGATAGCTGACATGGGTGGTGGTGAGAGTCACCATTGAGGTACCTATCATTATAGGTGGCTTTACGATACATATTGTGGCTCAAGCTTTGATCAGGATTTCTCATAATTAAGATGTCTAGAAAAGCTAGTTTATTATTAACCTCCAACTCCATAGTAAAGATAATTTAAGGATGGATGGAATTTAGATGATGTACAAAGGCAGATATTTGGTTAGTTGGTAGTATTGTGAAAGTATCATCTAAATATCGTTTGTAGAACCTAGGTGTTACAGGTGATGTGCTCAGGGCCCTCTCCTCAAAATCCTCCATAAAAATGTCTGCGACTAAAGGTGATACAGGGGAACCCATTGCTACACCATCTATTTGTATATAAAATTCTCCATCCCACAATAAATAACCAGATGTTAAACAATTTTCCAGTAGATCTGCATATTCAATAGGCATGTTATTTTGTGCTAGTTTTCTTTTAGTGATATCAATACAGTCTTGGACTGGTAGGCAAGTAAATAAGGACTGTATATCAAAACTGACCATGGTTTCATTGTCAGCAACATGCAGGTTTTTAATGTCACTAACAAAATGGTAAGAATCCTTCACATGAGCTCTAGTGTTACCTCTAAGTGGTGAAAGTATCCTAGCTACGTGCTGGGCCAATCGATAAGTTGGTGAGTCGATTGGGCTCACTATAGGACGTAGCGGAGCGTGATCTTTGTGTATTTTCGGCAACCCATACAGTTTTGGGGGTTTCGCGCATGTAGGAATAAGATAATTAGCGTCAAGATTCAATGCTTCGGTGTGAGTTTTGACAAGATCACTGGTCTTTTTTATTATTTTATTAGTTGGGTCAGATTTGACATGTTTATAGGCCTTGTCATCCGATAATAGGTGGTTTATTTTAGCATTGTAATCCGACGTGTCCATAATAACCGTTGCGTTACCTTTATCTGCGCGGAGAATAGTTATGTCACGTATAGTTATGGAACGTAAGTTTTTCAAAGCAATGTATTCGCTGTAAGGAAGATTCAGTTTTGGTACTTTGGAATGACGTAAGGTGGACGATATATCTTGCCGTAAGTCTTATAAGTCTTCCTTTCTCATGTTGTTTTTAACTAAACAATCCTCTACGCTTCAAATAATATCTTCGTACGGTATTCTACGAGGTGTTACAGCGAAATTTAGTCCCTTATTTAGCACATCAATCGTGGAATCCTCCCACGTTTGTTTACTTAAATTGACAATTGACCGGCACGGTGCGCTAGAGTCTGTGGTTGACGTTTGAGGGTTTCGTTTCACGTTAGATTTTGAACTGATGTATATACAGGGTGGCGCAATAGAACGTGCATATTTAAAATATTGATTAAAAAATAAATACAAAAGGTATAGTTAAAATAAAACTGAGGTTTTTTTTTAAAAATAACATCGTCTAAATGATGACCCTCTCTACGACGACACTCCTCTAATCGCAAACGGAAGTTATTGAAAACTTTCTTCAGTAATGCTGGTGTAATTGCTGCCATTTCACCACGGATATTCTCCTTGAGTCGGCCGTGTGGTGACGGCAGAGTAGAATACAATTGTCACCACCCCAAATCTCTCCTGTGGGTGTCGTACAAGGCGACTAAGGATAAATCAGTGAGGAGGAATGGGCAGCAGCGTTCCTCTTATACCTACCACCAAGCAAATTACTGCGACTTTTGTGCCCGATAAATGGCAATAGGCTCGCCACCTATCACATGGGACCTAGCATAATTGGGGAAGCGTGGGTGCTGGTTCGCCTCTGCCTACCTCTTCGGGGATATAGGCGTGAATTGTGTATGTATGTATGTATGTATTCTCCTTGAGCTGATCGATGTTTTTCGGATTATTGCTGTAGACTTTGTTCTTGAGGTAACCCCACAAAAAAAAGTCAGGAGGCGTCACGTCTGGACTACGTGGGGGCCATGGGATATCACCTCTTTTCGAAATCAGTCTGCCAGGGAACATCTGTTTCACAACCGCCATGGAGTCATTTGATGTGTGACAGGTAGCTCCGTCTTGTTGAAACCAAGTCCTAGAATTCACTATTCTTGAATTTTCAAGCTCTGGAGCCAAACTTCCAACATCGCAACATAGCGTTCGGTATTAACAGTGACGTTTTGCCCCCGCGCATTTTCAAAGAAAAACGGTCCAATTATTCCTCTACCAGAGATTGCTGCCCATACTGTCACTTTAGGACTATGCAGTGGTTTCTGGTTTGGCTTGAGTTTGGGATTCTCACTGTTCCAGTAACGACAATTTTGACGGTTTACGAACCCATTGGAAGTGGGGCTCTTCTGAGAAATTGGTCAGTACTCGCCTAGGCGTCTCAGAGTGCGGTCATGTCGCATTGTGTCGCTCCGCTACCGACCCTATTTTACGTGTATATTTGTAAATATTGACATAGTGTATGCAGTAAATTATTTTATGTATGGTTATGGCCCAATCTCCCTATATTCTTCCATCCATAGGGAAGGCTCGTGCCCCAGCAGTGAGGACATTAATGGGCTGGTGATGATGATGATGATGAATGAAAATATTTATCAATAACATAACTATCTAAATAATAACATTACTATTTATTAAAGGAGAATGAGTAAATTTATCCGGTATCTTGGTATCAAAAATTGGGAGAGAAAATCGTCATTTTGGTAATACATAAATCACGCCTATATCCCCAAAGGGGTAGGCAGAGGTAAACTTGCACCCACGTTTCGCCATGATAATAAATAATTGGTTTAATTTCTGTCTATCTATACTAATATTATAAACATTATATTATTCCTTATCAATATAAATATGTTATTCAACACAACTATTTAATTTTGAACAATTCCATACACTATTTGATTTCAATGAATATCTTAAGGGTTATTTTTAAAATAGAACCAAATAATCATTAAGTTAGTACTACTCATGCGTTTAAAATATCCGAAGCGGGCGGTATGTTTTGAGTTTGTGGACTATTAGAAAGCCTTCGATTCTGTCAAGAAATGGTCTGTGGTCCAGTCTAAAACTATTAGGCTCCAGCGGGGTGTGAGACAACATGATTTAAATCCTCAACCACGTACGTATGACCTATTGTTATTTTCCGAATTCCACGCGAACAAAGTCGCGGGCATAGCTAGTGTGATAATAATATTAAACTAGAATTTTATACGTATAAAGAATTTTATAATTAGGATAAAATTAAATATGACGCATTTAATTTTATCCGTATAGAGGTATTAGATTAAAATTCATACTGGGTCGACTGCACTTTGGCGCAAAGACAGCTATTCGGCTTTCCTCGAGTGCGAATTGACTGGAAGTTTAATAGCTCCTTTAAACAAAAACTTAATCGTAGTCGTGGTCTTGAACCACAGGCACGCGAATAAACCGAATAGCTGCCGCTAAAATTTCGGCTGCTTGTAAGATGGTCTCTCGGTGCAACCTACTATTTTCATTTAAAGCAGCTATTAAACTTGCATTCATAGAAGGCCGAATTCTTCGATGCCTTTGCCTGCGCAGAATTCTTCGGCTCTGTGGGGGCTCATCCTCCTGTATGGGAATATCGGGATCGATTGGTTCTGGCTCTACATGTGGCAACATATTTGTCTGGAGCGGCAAAGGTGGAGCCGGTGATGATGTTGATGGTAGTCCCTAAAACAAGAGAATATTAATCTAACAAAATTCGATTAAATTTTTATCTATAATTTTAAACTTAAATAAATATTTACCGCTTCCATCTCTGCAAAACCATCCACTGACGCAGACCCAATAACGTCTAGAATTTTTTGTTCCAAATCTGTTAGGCCCACGTCAGCCGGACCACCACCTGTAGCATTGATGGACTGCCGGACCTTTCGGGCTTTGGTTTTGACCTTTGCCACCCAGACATTCCTAATCTGTTAAAATAAAGTTATATTTTATGACTTGAAGTTTTAAATAAGTGAAAATGATGCCTCTAAAGAGTATAATGTGCAGGACCATTACAAACACAGTATTAATAATTACTGGATGTGTTTCTATAATTTATAGTCTGTTTGGGAAGTGTTAAACTTACATGTTGCCACTGCTGTACAGTCCTGTTGCACCTCAGTTGGTTTAGCTCGCTGGTAAGATTTATCTAAAAATCTATAACACTATTATCTGCTTGATTGCCTGAAAGAAAAGTGTAAATCTTTAATGTAGGTACCATTAGCGACCTGCAAGTTAATGATGTATTGAGTAAATACATAATCAGCTTACCTCTCGCCATTTCTCGGTTGCTGTGGAGCTTTTCAACCAGGAGCTCCTGCTGTCTTTTATTGGCTCGTTTCCTATTAGCCTCCATTACCGTAATTGTAGGTATAATTTCTGGTGGTGATGAGTGAGATGAGCAAGCCCACTGTCGAACGAACTACGAACTATCATCTAAATTTCAGATTTTTATATTAAGTAGAAAAACTATCCACTTTTTTCCTCCCCTATCATGGGATGGCAAAGGGATATAGCCCATACAGCCATGTCTTCAAGCTAGAAACATTTCATGACAAGATGTAAAGCAACTGGACCGTTGCATTCGTATGCGTACATACTTGCAAGGTAATACGCAAGTTGAAATGCAAATTACACCACAAACACCTTATTTCACTAATTTCTTTTAACATCTCATCAAGACGGATATTAGATAAAAATTAAAATATTAGTTTTTATGCTTTCGTTTAACTCGCATACGTTGGTTAATAAGTAAATTAATTTCAAATAAATTTTAATAAGTTTATTGTATAAATTTTCTTAAGAATATTTCTTCTTTTCTTTCTTTCATTCATTCTTCATTCGATCTTTATTTTTATCAATGTATTAAGCGGGTAACACTATTCAATTTAACTTAGACGCGCTAGTCCTGTCAAAAAAGAAATACTAAAATAAGTTAGACGTGACAACAGAATTCGCAAATGATTAATACTAAATTAAAATTAGATTTTTTTTGGTTACTTTAGTTTAGAGAGTGGCACAACGGAATCGGCACCAATAAAATGTTTAGTACTATATTTCCCACACTTTCAGAGAATACTGTATGGCAGCAGTCTGCCGGCAAAACTGATATAATTTCAAGCCACACTCAACGTTCCCACTGGTATTATTGATTGCATCACAGATATGAAAATGAAAAGTATAAATACGACAAAGAAGGATATTAAAATCTTTGCATATTTGAGATAGGGACACTGCTCGCTTCCACAAACGTAAACACCTGTCGCTGCTGAAAAAGTGCACCCAATCCCTTTTAAAGCCATCGTATATGGTACCAAGCATAGAGTCGTACATGGTCATTTTAAAATTATCTTGAAAAACTACAATTTGTATTCTTATTATACTAATAACCTATCTGTAAAGATGATTTTCCATGTTTTACCATTTGGACCCTTATTTATCATATACACTCCGGTCTGAAGGTGTTCAAACATTTCATCACTGAGATCATTAAATCTCGACGGTAGGGTAATTATATACCCATTCTCAAATTGAACAGCCGTTTGCATCGTATTCACATAATACTTCGAAGGCACTCGAATCGCCTCAATAATTTTATGGGGTTTATCTATTTCAAGATCCCCCATCTTCATCCACATTCTATTACCATATTGGTTTAGTTTGGAAATAGCTTGCTTCGAAGAGATATTTATAAAATATTATCCACTTACAATTTATTCGTTGGTAGACAGAGGTTATCCTGTTATACAGTGTGTCCCTGGATAAAGTGCAATCCCGAAAGGGGATGAAACTAGACCATAAATCAATGACTAGAAAAATATAAAAAAAAATTATAAAAAATTATTGTAGGATTTATTGGTATTTTAAGATTTTCATGTTTCATTAAGGACTCTTATGTACAAAAGTATTGATTTCTTCCAAAATAATGGGTCTATTTCTTAGAAATAAAAAAAACCAGTATGCCTAATACCTGGCGATGACCATGAAATAATAAATAGTCCGCAACAAAGTAACTATCTTGGGTAAAAAAATGTATTTTTATGAAAAAAAATATTTTTTTAGACGTTTATTTTAAAAAACTTCTAATTACTAAAAAAATGTGCCCTATAACTATGTAATTTTATAGCTTACTTTTATTCTTTACCATTTTAGCTTCCAAATAAAAAAAAACACAATGTTCTAACTCAAAAATTGGCTAGGTAGGAGTTATTTACATTTTAGTAGGTAATAAAAGTCAGAATTTAATCACAATAACTTTATTAATAAAATTATCCGTAATTTACAATTTTGCATTTTTATTTAATGCATTAAATGTTCTAAATGGCCTCCTCGATTTTGCAAGCACATTACTGCACGAATATTTATTTGGTTAGTGGCTCTGCGAATAATTCCTGGATCATTTTTAATGTCATTTGCGCATTGAATTATTCGGTCGTGCAACTGTGCCTCGGTATTTATTGGCGTGCTGTATACTCTTTGCTTCATGACACCCCATAAAAAATAATCTAGGGGTGTCAGATCAGGTGAACGCGCTGGCCAGCCTACTGGCCCTCCTCGGCCAATCCACCGGTTCGGGTAATTTTCGTTCAAAAATCGCCGCACCTCCCGCCCATAATGTGCAGGACATCCATCCATTTGGAGATACATACGCCCACGCCGTCTCGTAGCCATGGGAACATCTTCCATCAA
The DNA here is from genome assembly GCA_963931975.1 of Cataclysta lemnata. NCBI lineage: Eukaryota > Metazoa > Arthropoda > Insecta > Lepidoptera > Crambidae > Cataclysta > Cataclysta lemnata. The sequence goes on from OZ008360.1 coordinate 3,479,882, forward strand.
CATGGGTAAATTTTGTAGTAATTCTAAAAAACGTTCAGCATTTAGGGTTGTGGGTAAAATGACTGGACCAATTAAAATGTCGTCGATTAAGGCTGCCCATACGTTTATTGAAAATCTTACTTGAAAAGTAGATGCCCGCTTCAATCGTGGATTTTCGTGAGACCACTGGTGCAAATTTCTGCAGTTTGTAATGCCGTCTCGGGTAAATGTCGCTTCGTCCATCCAAAAAATGCGTTTGGGAAAATTTGGGTCAGCTCTAATTTTTCTTTGAATCCACGTCGACATTACGCATCTTGGACGATTATCTACATTTTCGTGTAAATGTTGTACTCGTTGGTAATGGAAAGGATGCAATCCCTCCTTTTTCAAAATTCGCCAGACAGACGTCTTCGATATGCCATGACGCAACGCTAATCGTCTTATGCTTGTTGTAGGGTCAGCAAACAGATCGTTTAAAATGGCCTCTTCTATCGCATTGTCAATAACGACAGCTGGTTGCTCACGGCGATCTCGTGCCAAACCAAGTCCAATGTTGGAGAGCCTCCTATGAATCTCTTGAAAATTTCGAGCTGAGGGTATGAGTCTGCCCGGGAAAGCATTTATGTATGCAGTCCGAGGGACTGTTGTGCGACCATGTGACATGCCATAATAATAATGCATGTCGGCTATTTCTCGAGGTGAGAACTCTGTCAATCGCGGCATTTCGTCAACACTTAACAGCAGAACAGGAACAGTCCAAACGTAACGAACAGTAGAAAACGTAACAGTCAACAATGTAACAAAAACTTAATAACAAATCAACGAGAACACAATGCGAGAGCGAGAACAGTAGTAGCAGCGGCGAGAATATCGGAGCGACTGTGTAAGTCCTGTTTCGAACCCCCTGCCTCCCCTCCCCTCGCCTTCCCTCTACCTGAGTGTAGAACAAAAGGACTGCGACTGCCGAAGGGCACAGAGTAGGACGGAAACAATGGAAAAAAACGGTCTCTACCTGCACGGTAACACGATTAGGCTCCACTTTAAAAGTTCGTAGATAGCGTGTTTTTTTAGTTAGAACATTGTGTTTTTTTTATTTGGAAGCTAAAATGGTAAAGAATAAAAGTAAGCTATAAAATTACATAGTTATAGGGCACATTTTTTTAGTAATTTGAAGTTTTTTTAAAATAAACGTCTAAAAAAATCATTTTTTTCATAAAAATACATTTTTTTACCCAAGATAGTTACTTTTTTGCGTACTATTTATTATTTCATGGTCATCGCCAGGTATTAGGCATACTGGTTTTTTTTATTTCAAAGAAATAGACCCATTATTTTGGAAGAAATCAATACTTTTGTACATAGAGTCCTTAATGAAACATGAAAATCTTAAAATACCAATAAATCCTACAATAATTTTTTATAATTTTTTTTTATATTTTTCTAGTCAATGATTCATGGTCTAGTTTCATCCCCTTTCGGGATTGCACTTTATCCAGGGACACACTGTATATTTTATTAAATTCACGATAGATTTATTTCAGTTAGCACGGTAGTGGACTCTGAATGCATTACCATAATAAATAATAGATTTAAAAAGTAGGAAGAACTGATATCAACAATGTATTCTAACCACAATAAAATTGAATATAAAAATTACACCAATGTACTCTAACCACAAAAAATATATAAAATTATAATAATGATGATTCCTTAGTACAATGGTTCCTTAGTAGGTATACTCGCTTAACACTCTCCATCTGACATCTCATTCCCCCTTAAAAATGAACATTCGCTGGGTTTTTTTTTATAATACATCAAAGTCGCAATTACGATTAAAAAACATTAAAAAAGAACAAACATCAGATTAGACAATAATATTACACAAATAAATCTGTCGCGAATTAATAAAATTACTAAAATATAGGTTACTTCGCTGGCTTATACATTATTATTATATTTACAAATACTTAGGTACCACCATGCAAACACTTGAACCTGCACACGACTACAATGACTGGTCTGCAATTGAGTATGTCTATACAATGAGGATCAAGCGTTCTGAGAAACATTAAAAAGTTTTCGTATGATATATCACTCGCATGATTACATAGCGGCATGCCATGTACATGTTGAATGCAATAACGAATCTCTGAGGTTACAGGCCTAAGCAGTAACCATGTAGGTAACTTTACATGTACCTGTTGTGTATTTAAATCGAAAATTCCAGCTTCTTTAAAAAAAAACCCAATTTTTTAACCATATACCCATCTAAATCTATATTCTATTTTACTGTTGACATTTTCATATACTATCTAGTCCACCAAATGCACCAACAGCCAACAATAAAATGTTTAGTACTATATTTCCCACACTTTCAGAGAATACTGTATGGCAGCAGTCTGACGGCAAAACTGATATAATTTCAAGCCACACTCAACGTTCCCACTGGTTTTATTGATTGCATCACAGATATGAAAATGAAAAGTATAAATACGACAAAGAAGGATATTAAAATCTTTGCATATTTGAGATAGGGACACTGCTCGCTTCCACAAACGTAAACACCTGTCGCTGCTGAAAAAGTGCACCCAATCCCTTTTAAAGCCATCGTATATGATACCAAGCATAGAGTCGTACATGGTCATTTTAAAATTATCTTGAAAAACTGCAATTTGTATTCTTATTACACTAATAACCTATCTGTAAAGATGATTTTCCATGTTTTACCATTTGGACCCTTATTTATCATATACACTCCGGTCTGAAGGTGTTCAAACATATCATCACTGAGATCATTAAATCTCGACGGTAGGGTAATCATATACCCATTCTCTAATTGAACACCCGTTTGCATCGTATTCACATAATACTTCGAAGGCACTCGAATCTCCTCAATAATTTTATGGGGTTTATCTATTTCAAGATCCCCCATCTTCATCCACGTTCTATTACCATATTGGTTTAGTTTGGAAATAGCTTGCTTCGAAGAGATATTTATAAAATATTATTCACTTACAATTTATTCGTTGGTAGACAGAGGTTATCCTGTTATATATTTTATTAAATTCACTATAGGTCAATAAATGTTTTTCTTTCTTTCTTTCTTTCTATATAATGTTCAATAAATAATAGATTTAAAAAGTAGGAAGAACTGATATCAACAATGTATTCTAACCACAATAAAATTGAATATAAAAATTACACCAATGTACTCTAACCACAAAAAATATATAGAATTATAATAATGATGATTCCTTAGTACAATGGTTCCTTAGTAGGTATACTCGCTTAACACTCTCCATTTGACATCTCATTCCCCCTTAAAAATGAACATTCGCTGGGTTTTTTTTATAATACATCGAAGTCGCAATTACCATTAAAAATACATTAAAAAAGAACAAACATCAGATTAGACAATAATATTACTCAAATAAATCTGTCGCGAATTAATAAAATTACTAAAATATAGGTTACTTCGCTGGCTTATACATTATTATTATATTTACAAATACTTAGGTACCACCATGCAAACACTTGAACCTGCACACGACTACAATGACTGGTCTGCAATTGAGTATGTCTATTACAATTTTTAAAACCCAATTTATACTCTGTGTAGCGGAGATTGAACTATGCCTTCTATGCTGGCCCGGGAGCGAACAAATAACGTAGAATTGGCCAGCCCCAACTCATCCCGTGGGTGTCGTAAGAGTCGACTAAGGGAGATTGCCCGGTGTAGACCAATAAGCACCTTGGGGCACCCGAATGGTGGAGGGCAAACCACCAACAACAGCGTACCCAAAGAGGGTTGGTGTCAGGCAGGCGGCCGGCTGTAAAACCTAAGCCAAAACCTTGAGCAGTATGGAATGGAATGTTGTCATTCTAATCACTCTTTCCGTTTATGGGTCTCTCGACATGGTCCGTTCAGTCTCTTTTCTATACATTCATTCATCACTAACACCATTACGGTGGGATGGATGGTATGAATCAAAAGGGATTGGATGGCTTGATGACGTCTGACATATGAATGGAAGAGGAAACATACTGCGCCGACCCCAGATAGACTGGGAACAGGGCAGGAAGAAGAAGAGTAGCGGAGATTGAACTAGTGAAAGCCTGAATTTGGATGGAAATGTATAATAAAGGTAAAAATGTAGAAAATACAATATGTACAAGCGGGCAGTGATATGGATGGCAAAAAAGCGAGTGACAATGTCAAATGACAAATGGGAATTTACAGTGACATATAAAAACATAGACAAAACGATACAATACTACAAAGGAGTACGCAACATCCTCCCCCTTTGTGTGAGCACTAATCAATGGAAGTAAAGTTAAGTTTGAGTTCAGGGGACGGCGTAGTGTACCCGCCGCAGTTGATACGTCCACCACCCGTACCTATCGCGTCTTGGGTAAGTCGCTGTAACCCGACCGCGTGGACAGACTATTCAATTCGGCCCACCAGAACAGAGTCATCAAACCTGGCAGGCAACGCGTTGTTGGAGGACGAGCCAATCGGGGCACGGTCTTTAAGGGTAGCGCTGAGAACGATCTTTATTGAGCGTACGAGTCTCTCCCAACAACCACCAAAATTAGGGGCGGCGGGCGGGATAAAGCTCCAGTTGATGCCATTGTTCGCGGCAAAATCATTGACGCTGCTGTCGTAGAAGGCCCGAAGTATTCGGTTAGCACCAACAAATGCCGTGCCGTTATCCGATAATATTGTTGCCGGAGTCCACTCTTTTGCAACAAATCTGCGAATCGCGGATATAGCAGAATCTGCGGATAGAGAGTGAACCAGCTGCAGGTGCACAGCTCTCGATGTGCGTCTCTTCTCATGTCTCCGACCAATCGCCATAGTAATGGGACCAAAATAATCCAGTCCAGTGAAAGTAAAACAACGATAGTGATGTGCCATGCGCTGCGGTCGTAGATTGCCGGTAGTGGTCTGTGGTCGGTTCTTGCGAAGATGGCAGAACGTGCATTAATGCGCCACAGATCTCACTGTGCTCCGAAGTTGCAGTAGCCAAAATCGTTGCTGCAGTTCATTTATTATCGCTTCAAGGTTGGCGTGACCCGTCTTGGTATGGTAGTAATACACCAACAAACGGACTACTTGGTGACGGCCTTTGGCTTTGATCTCGGGGCTCAAATCTTCCACTGCTGCAATTTCTTTCTGCTAGGCGTAAGGTAAAATCCTCTCCTAGTACTGGTGACAGTTTAGCAAGACGTCTGTTCTTGGGCAATGGCTTGGAAAGCAAAATACAATTGAACTCTTCAGAAAAACATTCAATCTGTGTTTTTAATAGTAGGTACGTGCCTTTCTGCGGCTTTCGGGAACTCAAGAGTAAGGGGAATGGGAACGAAAGGGGCGGAAGTAATGGTTGTGGACGTATTTGGTGAACGACGACTATGGCCGAGAGATAACAGAATTTTGAATAAGTTGCCGAAACATAAAATAATGTGGCTTGGTGAACACGTGCGGTAGCGCGTACCAAGCACAGCCAACTGCTAAATCGCGAGAAATCTTCCGTGACTGCTGAAGGCAGTACGACGCGCTCATTAAGGACCGCGACTATCTCCTCTGGCTTTTATTTAATTCCGGTTTAGGGATGGCGATTCTTTCCGAAAAACATCGATTTTTAAATCGATTCGAATCGTGACCTAATGAATCGATCCACAAAAAAATCGAGGCCGATAAGATCGATTTCTGAAAAATCGATCTTGTTCTCAAGTTTTTGTTTATAATGTAATATAAATCTATTTTATTAAAAACAAGATACGTATTATAATTTAACGATCTCTTATCAGTAAAATCAGGTAATTAGATGATAAAAAATATTTTTATTACCATATCAAAACATCAGATCAGGTATAAAACAAGACATTTATTTTTTAAATGTATTGATTAACAAAGTTAAGAAAATAGATAATGTAGCTTATAGTTCCCAATGCTTAATATCTAAACTTTTTAAAAACAACAGTCTGTCAAGTCTACCGGGATCCAAGCGGTTTCGCTCATCGCTTGCGATGTTTCCGGCAATTGAGAAAAGGCGCTCACAAGGAACAGATGATCCCACGATACTCATATACATCATGGCTATTGAGTGAACGTGATAAATAGAGTTTTTTTGTTCTTGCCAGTAAAGTATAGGATCATACTTTAGGTGCACAACTGCCTGCGATAAATAGTGTTTAAATTCTTCGTTTAAGCCTTGACTTTCTTGTGCATGTGCATTACATATAGAGAGTTGCTTTTTCACAAGCAACTTATGAAAATCCCAAATTCCTTTTTTCATATCATTATCAGTCCCTTCTATTGCGTCGACTTCTTGATTGTTATTTTGTGGAAGTTGTTGCTGTGTAATATCTAAAATTGAAGTGTTTATTCTATTTATTGCTCGAGAACAGACGAGATGGTCAGTGAAATGAATTTTTTTAAATCTTGGATCTAAAATGGTCGAAGCAGCCAACAAATGAACTTGTTCGACACTTCCAAATCTTTTCTTTAGGCCGTCCACTATTAAAGTTCTTGTTTTAGCACCAATATCAGATAAAGTTTTCATTTTATTATATGTTTCAGTCAGACAAGATACGATTGGTATAATTTTACTGGCTGTAACATAGGCTTCTCCCGATATTTCTTTAGTTATTACTTCTAATGGTCTCAATATATTTATAAGATCTTTTGTGAATTCTAACTGCTGTGCAGTTAGCATTGCTGGCGCTTTAGGATACTTGAGTAATATTGGAGCAATTATTTCGGATAGTTCAACAAATCGTTCTAATTGATAAAAAACAGAATTCCATCTGGTGCACACAGACTGAATAAGCCCCAAAGGCTTTCTTTGGTGATCCTGAGCTTTCTTTAAGGAGTCAGCAGCATTTGTATTTTGCTTAAAATATGTAGTAATATCTTTAACAGCTGTTAGTAAATTCTTGGCTTCTTCTAGTCCATCCTTATTGTTAAATGGTTTTGATGCTACTAGGTTTAATGTGTGAGCAAAGCATGGCATGTGTTTATTTTTGCCATAAACATTTGTGACAGCTTTAACAATATTTGCGCCATTGTCCGTGATAAACGCTGTCACTAAGTCACTTGTGATGCCCCATTTTTCTGTCATATTAATAATTACTTCTGCTAAGTAGTCAGCATCGTGTGGTTTTGATAGAGCAGTTACACCAAAAATTATGCTCATCAATTTAGTTTCATATATACAATGACCAGTTAAGCCTAAGTAGCTTTGACTATTATGCGAGTCGGTCCAAACATCTGAAGTTAAAGATAGTGCTTCTACTTGTTGTATTTTTAATTTCAACTGTGCCGAAAGAATGTTATACTTATCATCAATCATGTGGGTAATTGTTTGTCTGGCTGGAACTTTATATAGCGGTGCCACTACTTTCATCAAATATTGAAATCCTGTTTTTTCCACAGTATTTAGAGGCAAGCCATCCTTTGCTATCATGAAGACTATTGCATTGGTTATTTGACCACACTTAACACCATTATCTGAAAATTAATATAAAAAAGTTATTATTAACGATCCTGTATAAATCTCACTTTCATGAAAATTAATTAAGACATGATTTCAGTTTCATGTCTTACCTCGAAATGATTTTATATTTGTTAAGCAAGATGTCAATGTTGGCTGTTTTAAGACTGATACAGAGGCAGAAGAAGAAGAAGCCACGCTTTCAGTATCCGAATTATCCACATTTTGCAAATCTGGAACTGTCACGATGTCTAAAGTCATGTCATCAACAAGCTAAAATAAAAAACATATTACTTTAATTTATTGAACATTAACTCATATTTTGTTCAAACTCAGTAAATTGGAAAACAAAGAATGTGATATAAGAAATACAGGTACAGGTTCCACTAACTTTTTCATTTCCATCACCATTTCGTGCATTACCACATTTACCACCACCAGTTTCACTCTTTTTTTTGAGACTTACGGTCTGAATTGTTGGATGACGTCTTAATAAATGATTACGCAAGTTTGTTGTGTTCCCCTTAGTTTTTACTTCCTGGTAAACAATATTTGCATTTGCCTCCTAAGTCTATTTTTATGAAATGATTCCATAAATCACTTTTACCCGACATGCTGAAAAAATACATTTTTTCCTCATTAAACTTGATAAAAAATGAAATTTTTAGTAATTAGTGACTAGTTTTAAGTAATATTCAAAATCCTATTAGTATTAATTAGCATCAATTCTTAAACAATTTAAAAGAATAGTCTATATGAAAGATGAGTAAAACATTTAAATAGTAAAACAATTAAATAGAAATAATAGCTTAACATTTTGTAAAAAAAAAAATAACCTTTATAGCGAGTAAATTAAACAAGATAGCATTAAACCAGAATCGATTCATCAGGTTAACATTCGAAATGATTTCAAAATCGACTTTTTTCGGAAAGAATCACCCGTCCATTCATCTATATAACCTCAAATTGTTTATTTTCTATGTAGACAAAATAAACAATTTGAGGTTATATAGATGAGTGGACATAAATTAATAGCAAGTAAAGTATGAACTCTTCCATAAAGAATTCCACGTATTACTTATTAGTTATTTCGATGCCCATTAGTAATTATTCGTATCTAAACGTACATTTAAATGACTTACATACATGGTTAGATTTAATGATCACAACTAACAGAATAAACTGAAAATAATAGCATCAAAGTGAAAAATAAGAAACGCTTTACTTACCTAGTCCTAATTAGTTATTATTCTGCGACAAACACTACATAAAAATCAGTATTTATTTCGCTTTACGACAGACAGGTTCTACAACAACAAACAAATAAATTTTCATGAATGATGACGCAACAAGAAATGTCAATCACAGATACAAAAAGTCAAAGATTACAAACAAACGTAACGTTTTTTTTATTAAAGAGAAACGAAGGAATCCAAACACACAGCCATCTCGCGAGTTTTTGAATAATTAACCCTTTAACCGGCAGCGGGCAGCACTCTTATAATACGGGTACATTCAATTAATTGTAAATACTTTTTTGGTTTATACCGTTTATACCAAAAAATAAAATAAAATCGAATGTCGATTTTCAAGGGTGAAATATCGATTCACTGAATCGATACAGTACCACATATCGATTTAAAAAATCGATCTTTTTGGCTCGAAAAATCGATTCTTCGATTAATCGATCTCAGATCGCCATCCCTATTCCGGTTATGCCAGCGGTAACTCAACAATTGGCCTAGAGGGCCATTCATCGGGCGGACGAAATAGAAATGACGGTCCGGTGAACCATCTGCATCTGCTATAGAGTTCAAGCGGGCTGATCTATATCGTGTGGCATAATCATTTACATTCATACCAGTCGGTACCCACCTCTAATCTGTAACGCTAGAGATCTTGGTAATTTTGCCTATGCGATGAGCCACGAATGATTTGAATGTATATGCGCCACTTCGTGACCAACCAAGGACGGTAGTGGAGTCGGCGCAGAATACCGTTCGAGTCCGTTTCTTGACTAGGCTGTCCTTGATGGTTACGACGAGACGAGCCATGCGTTTTTTTATGTTTAGGTGGGTCACGGCCCCCCTGACATATTGCAAATGGAAGCAAGACAGAGAATAGAAGGATTCGAGTTTCCTGAAGGTGATTCCGAAGCTGCTCGACTTCGTGTCTGCCCAGAGCTAATGGCCCGTGTTAATACCGTGCTTTTCGAGATGAAGAACCGCTACAAGATGAGAGACATTGGACGTTCATCCCCAGGTCTAAGGAATTACATAACACCTAAGAATATTCCAGGTTACATCCAGTACGTTCGTGTTCCGGAGAATACACCCGATAACATCACCTGATAACATCTGATAACATAAATCCGTGGTCCCGCAGCATTTGGATCAGCGGCGACACAACTCACAAAACCACAAAGCTAGAAAGCCTAGTGTTGCAAGTTGTAAAATTAACTCCACGCCCATTTAGCCGGTGCCCGCCCTGTGTCTCGATTTAAAACTCTCTTATGTATTCCCCAAATTATACATGTTAGAAAAAGAATTTGGAAAAAAGTTACGTTAAGTGGGAAAAGATGGGAAACAAGAGAATCTTAACCGAGGCACAGAGGTGGTGGACACCCGCCGCACCAACTGTTGTTACGAGTGCTATTACCCACGTTAGTCGACTCTTACGACATGCCGGGTGGAATTATGGCAGTGTAGGAATTCTTACGCCCGCCCAACACACGGGGGTTATATAACCACCCAAACCAAGCAACTCTTGTCTGAACTTTTTCCTTTTTTTTTATTTTTTATAAGTCCCCAATTATGCCGATTTCTCTTTGCAAACCCAAAATTATTATGACAACTAATGTCATTGTCACTGTCAGTCAGTTTGTCAATTTTGACTTTGACGACTTTGACAAGTGACAAAATGACAACGTTACAATAATTTTTTTTTTTTATACTGGCCTGCAGTGGCTGATCCAAATGCTGCGGGACCACGGATTTATGTTATCAGATGTTATCAGGTGATGTTATCGGGTGTATTCTCCGGAACACGAACGTACTGGATGTAACCTGGAATATTCTTAGGTGTTATGTAATTCCTTAGACCTGGGGATGAACGTCCAATGTCTTTCATCTTGTAGCGGTTCTTCATCTCGAAAAGCACGGTATTAACACGGGCCATTAGCTCTGGGCAGACACGAAGTCGAGCAGCTTCGGAATCACCTTCAGGAAACTCGAATCCTTCTATTCTCTGTCTTGCTTCCATTTGCAATATGTCAGGGAGGCCGTGACCTAAAAGGTTTTCAGTGGGTACTCCACCTGCTGGTATCATCACCGCTGGAAGTGGTGGAATCTCAGCTTCTCCATGTTGACGGCGGGAATTAAGCACTCTATTCATCGTTACTAGTGGCGAGATATAGCATTCATAAACATTGTGGTTCTCTGGAGTTAACGCGCCAAAAGAGCCCGCAGGGATATCGTCTGCTTGGGGCTGGGGGACAGCGGTTTCAGGGATATTGATTTTGATTTCTTCTCCGTTGACTGTTGTAGTGTTACCGATGTTGGCCAGAAAATGGTAAAGATTGTCTGGAATACACAAGTCCTCAGGCAGCAAGTCCTGGCATTTCCCAGTACCCAGTTTCCTCTCTCCATTCGCAAGGGCGAGATCCATCAGATAACAATTTAGTACTGTGCACATTGAATGTTGGAACTTCGAAAATGGTAAACGGCGGTCAAGCCGGGGGTCAATGCCTCTCATCGTTTCGTAAGATCTCTCAACTTGGTCAATGTAACCAGAAAATTCAAAATTCTGGGAGTAATTCTCTTGCACGGGGATCGAACTTGAATGTGGTCCAAGATCGTAGAGTGGTTCATCTACTGGAGCTGTTTCTTGAACTGCTTTGAAATCGTAGGCAGCAGAGGCATCATCTTTCTTCTCCTGCTTATTCCTCTTCTTTTCCTGCTGTTTTTCCCTCCAATTTGAGCTACGTTGTGTTGGGCCTCTAGGTTTTGGGGGGCGCTCTTCAAATTCTCGAGCTTCAGACCAATCGGTCTCAGCGACTTTCTGTTGTTGAAAGTTGTATGCGCGCCTTTGATTACGGGTGCTGGTATTCTGTCGTCGGTCTTGATTTTCACTACCGCTAGCGGGATTACCACGCTGAAGTCGGTTAGTGTTACTTCTACTATTGTAGGTAGACATCCTGTCTGAGTATAAAGTTCAACTTTTAAAAATTTCTGTCATAAAAACGACCATGTAATACTTGAATTTATTCCTGCTCATGTATTCCTATATAATAATAATTTAGATTTCCCCCCTTCTACCTAATGGTGACAATAAAATAAAAACAACCAGTTGGACAGTAAATTTATAATTTCAATTTAATTAATACAAATTTAACACAATTTAAAATTTAAATTTTACATAAGCAGTAATTAAAATAAAACCAAGACCAAGGGGTTCGGGTGGAGTCGTTCTGGTCGATAACAAGTGGGACGAGTATATGAATCTAAATGATATGAATCTATCTATAGAAGTCCATCTATATCTCCGAGCCTTCAGCCGCCTGGTGGTTAGTAAGGTACCTGACTGTAGAGAAGTGTAGTAGGGAGTAGCAATTCCTCACAGGATTACCCGCTAGGTCCAGTCCACAATCAAGACAGCTTTGGACCTCTCAGAGATTGATAACTGGAGTCTCTTTACTCGTACCAAAGGACCCTGAAGTTGTGCAATATAAAACGTCTCAATATATGCGAAAAACACCCTACTCAAAAGTCTAATATTGACATGAACTTTTTTCGCATGTGGGTAGGCATAAAATTAACACGTATTTCACAAGAGCTCTTCAATTTATATTTAAATAAATAACATTAATTGGATTTTATTACATTTTAATGGTATAATTAGCTTGTGACAACTGCCTGCACACACCACTATTATTATCTCACTTTGGAATAATACTCACTTCATTTCACAATGGACTCAAACATTGCCAGCAATATGGATGCTTTACACAAGTTGTTTGAAAGCCGGATGCAGGAGTATGAAGATAAACTACAGGAAGCCACGGCTGCATCTAAAGCTCCTCCTGCAGATGTCACTACATTGGCCCGTGAGTTTGCTGATTTCAAACATTTTTTTTGGACTGCACTTTCTAGTATTAAAAAACAGCTGGAATTCCTGTCCCTTGGATTTGATAGGCATGAAATTGCTCTGCGTAGAAAGGTGCTGCTGTTCCATGGTGTGCCCGAAAATAAAGATAATCAGTTACTCAGTGTTATCTCTAAGGTATTAACTGACCATATGAAATTGCCCGATATCACACAATCTGACTTACTGGCTTGCCATAGACTTGGTGGTCACTCTCCGGGTAAAATTCGACCAGTGCTGATCAGATTTAAAAGCTACGAGCATCGTAGCATGGTGTGGGATAACAAGAGTTCATTAAAGGGTTCTACTTTCACAGTGTCGGAATTCTTGACCCAAGCCAGACATAAAACTTTTCTCGCAGCTCGCAAACACTTCGGCGTCAACAAGTGTTGGACTTTGCAGGGTAATATTTACATTATTCTTCCAACTAATACGAGATGTAAGGTGGAATCAATGACTGAGCTGCAACAACTGCTGTCCAAATTTCCATCCGCGTCTCCGTTGGTAGGAACATTGACAGATGTTACTGAATCTCCTAATAACCAGGCGGTTAAGAAGAAATCAGGCAAGATAACGAAGACTTCAAAGTTTACGGCCAAATCCTCCAAACAATAATAATATTTATTACCGATTTACGTTTCTAGCATTTTTATCTGTCTGTTTACTTTAATTTGACGTAAGTAATCAAATCAAAATCAGAAACATTTCCATAGACTAGAATAGTATTCTTTTTTTCTTCTTTTTTTTGGTGGTGCATGCTACTAGGCACAGAGATTGTGTACATTCAGCCAAATCTGACGTATTTTTACTTAATCTTTTTTTTTCTGTTGTATTTTCTTATATTATTGTCTTAGTGGTGGGTGTGCCTTGGAAAGAAAAATATTTTATGTTCAATGTTTTCCTGTTCATATTTTATATTTCTTATTATAATTTCTTAATTATAAAATTTGATTGAGTATATATATATATATTTGTGGTTAGTGCAAGGCTCATTAGTCTTCTAAGCTAAGGTTTTATAATATTAAAGTTTATATTTTTATTATTATTATTTTTATATTTTTATTTATTTTGTTTTTGTATGGATAATTTGGTAAATTTTGAGGATAGTTTTTTCTCGTGCTCTTCTCTGTCAAATAGTTTTGCCAGTGCGGATGGTTTTGAGTCGCCTGATCCATTGCCACTGAACGAGCAGTTGTCATGTGTATTTACGCAAGTTTCTCAGTTCTTCAATGTGGTGCACATAAACGCGCAAAGCGTTCCATCCCACTATAATGACTTGATGGCAACCTTTTCAAATGGTTGTGTGGATGCTATCCTGATTTCGGAATCTTTTTTGAAACCATCTCTTCTTTCAACTTCTTTTTCAATTCCTGGATACGTCTTGATTCGGAACGACAGAACCGGTAAGGGTGGTGGCGGTGTAGCCATATATTTACGGGCAGACTTACCCTATAAAATTATTATTTGTTCTCCAAATGTGTATACGGAATCTGCTGAATACCTGTTTATTGAAATCAATATTAATCACAAGAATATACTTCTTGGCGTACTTTATAGCCCTAATCTAAACATTCATTATTTTCCCACACTAGATAATCTACTAAACGATTTGTGTCCAATCTATTCAGACATCCTCTTAATGGGCGACTTCAACACTTGTATTCTTAAAAACAATTCTCGTTCTCGTCTTCTTCATGACACTCTTTCTTCTTACAGCCTTCACATTCTACCTTCTTCAGCTACTCATTTTTCTCCCAACTGTGAGCCATCGCTTCTAGATCTCATCATTGTTTCATCCCTAGATAAAGTTGCTACGCATGGCCAGCTCACCGCTATGTTTTCATACCATGATCTCATTTACGTATCATATAAAATTCGTTCGCCCAAGCGTAGGACTCAATATAATAATTTCCGCAGTTTTAATAACATAGATATCGATGCTTTGAGAATGGAGGTAAATAATACTGATCGGGCTGATGTTCTTAATCATGACACTATTGACGCCAAGGTGACTCTCTTCAATAATCGTATTCTAAGTTTATATGATAAACACGCCCCAATGAAACGCGTGAGAATCAAGCATTTCCCGGCCCCTTGGCTTACAGCTGGCATTAAAGAGGTGATGTTAAAAAGGGACAAAGCCAAAAGACGCTTAAAACGCTTTCCCAATAACATAAACCTTCTACGGTATAAAGTTTTCCGCAATCGCTGCAATCGTCTGTGTAGGGATGCGAAGAGAAAATATTTTCATGAATCATTAAATGGGAAGTCGTCCTCTGAGGTGTGGAGGTTTTTGAAATCGGTGGGTGTAGGTAAGTCTCATGACCAATGCTGTGAGGTTGATGCTGGTTCCCTCAATAAGCATTTCGCCAAGCCTGTTACTTTGTTGGACGCCAATATCAAAGCTAATACTCTTCGATGTCTATTGAACTCACCTATACCTACCTGCACTCCTTTTAATTTCAATCCAGTGTCTCCCGATGATGTTAGGAAATCAGTTCTAGCAATTTCTTCCTCTTCCTATGGCAGTGATAATATATCTTCCAAAATGATTTCTCTCCTACTCAATGAATTGACTCCAATACTCACCCATATCTTCAATTTTTCTCTTGCATCCAATTCATTTCCCAGTCAATGGAAACGAGCCTATATTATCCCCTTACCTAAAGTTAGTAACCCTAAGGGTTTTTCAGATTTTCGACCCATATCAATTTTACCTTTTCTTTCTAAAGTCCTCGAACATATGTCTCATAAGCAACTATCTTTTTACTTGTCCTCCAACAGCTTACTAAATTCTTTTCAATCTGGATTCAGACCGGGTCATAGCACAGTTACGGCCCTCGTTCAAGTCACTGATGATATCAGGTATGCCATGGAAAATAAGGCACTTACATTACTTTTATTACTCGACTTTAGTAATGCTTTCAATGCAGTAGATTTCGACGTTCTTCTGGGCATACTTGGTTCAATAAACGTGGCGCCGGATGCGCTTGCCTGGTTTGATTCCTACCTCCGTGACCGCTCTCAATGCATCCGCCTAAACGATGCCTTTTCCGACTGGTGCACTCTGTCTTCGGGAGTCCCCCAGGGAGGTATATTATCCCCTCTCCTCTTCTCATGCTTCATTGATTCTGTTACCAGAGTTCTAAAATGTAATTTCCATCTTTACGCTGACGACTTGCAGCTATATTGTCACTTCGCTCTATCGGATGCCGTAGGTGCTGTTTTGTCTATGAATGGGAACCTGGAGCAGGTGAGTACATGGGCAAAAGCATTTGGGCTTTCACTCAACCCATCGAAGTCTAAGGCGCTAATTTTAGGCAGTAACTACATGATGAGGAAACTTACTCCAAATTCGTTGCCACCTGTGACTCTCAATGGATCTATTATTCCCTTCTCTGAGTCAGCCAAAAACTTGGGAGTGATCTTGGACTCTAGTCTAAATTGGAAAGCCCATGTGAATGAAGTTAGTCGGCGTGTCTTTTCGTCTTTCCACATTCTAAAATCCTTACAATTTCTTTTTACCTTTCCAAACTAGAATCTCCTTAGCTCAAACACTAATACTTCCAATCTTAGATTATGCCGATGCTTGCTACTTAGACTTGACTGAGGACCTTTTAAATAAGTTAGAACGCCTGCAAAATGTATGTATACGTTTTATTTTTGGACTGCGTAAATTTGATCAGGTGTCACACTACCGTTCGCGTCTAAAGTGGCTCCCTATAAGGCTACGTAAAAATTCTCGTGTACTGTTTCTCCTTTTTAATATTTTACATAACCCGTCATATCCTGATTACCTTCGTAAGCGATTTGAGTTCGCGCGTCTTCCTGGTACATCATGTCGTCCTCACCTTCGCACTCTCCTCAAATTCCCATCACATACCACTCGTACTGATTTCTACGCACATTCCTTTACTGCTCATGCCGTTAAGTTATGGAACGCACTACCACCTCCATTGCGTGAAATTAGGACATTAATTCAGTTTAAGAAAAGAGTTAAAGAGCACTATCTCTCCATAGTTTAAGCAGTTTTAATCACCAAATTATCAAGTTTCTTTTTTTTTCATCTATTTATATACTTAATAAGTATGTTTATTTATTATAGTTATATAGTTGTACTTAAGTATTTATTATTATGATATTATTATTATATGTATTATTTTATATATAGGTTAGCATTTTCTTTTTTTTTTCTCTATTATAATATTTATGTTATTTTTAACGGTACACGTGTTATCCACGTTTCAGTTTTTTTTTTTCCTTTCACAGGTGGGCTGGAAGAGATTTCTTTAGAAATAAGCTTCACCTTTTGTACTATTTTATATGAATGTAATCTCCTTTGTGTATTTTTGTGTACAATAAATTATTAAATAAATAAATAAATGAACACCAACTAATATACACAGGTTTCGCTGAATTACCACCGACGAACGCTATCGCACACGTTCGAGCCGGCAGCAAGTACCTATGAGGTTAAAAAGAAACGATATTAATAATCAATTTAGATCAAATAATATCGAAAATCGCCAAAAACTCTACTTTGAAATTTTGTCCATACAACTTAAGGTATCCAGAGAATTGTCTGAGCAACGGTTTTTCAACCGACTTTGCCGATCCAAATATATGCAAAATGATGACGAAACAAAACAATTACGGCATTAAATTATGTACTTAATTTACTTTCGAATTTAGAACAGAGAAAAAATGACAAGACGAGACTTTTAACCATATACCCATCTAAATCTATATTCTATTTTACTGTTGACATTTTCATATACTATCTAATCCACCAAATGCACCAACAGCCAACAATAAAATGTTTAGTACTATATTTCCCACACTTTCAGAGAATACTGTATGGCAGCAGTCTGACGGCAAAACTGATATAATTTCAAGCCACACTCAACGTTCCCACTGGTATTATTGATTGCATCACAGATATGAAAATGAAAAGTATAAATACGACAAAGAAGGATATTAAAATCTTTGCATATTTGAGATAGGGACACTGCTCGCTTCCACAAACGTAAACACCTGTCGCTGCTGAAAAAGTGCACCCAATCCCTTTTAAAGCCATCGTATATAAATACCAAGCATAGAGTCGTACATGGTCATTTTAACATTATCTTGAAAAACTGCAATTTGTATTCTTATTACACTAATAACCTATCTGTAAAGATGATTTTCCATGTTTTACCATTTGGACCCTTATTTATCATATACACTCCGGTCTGAAGGTGTTCAAACATATCATCACTGAGATCATATAATCTCGACGGTAAGGTAATTATATACCCATTCTCTAATTGAACAGCCGTTTGCATCGTATTCACATAATACTTCGAAGGCACTCGAATCGTCTCAATAATTTTATGGGGTTTATCTATTTCAAGATCCCCCATCTTCATCCACATTCTATTACCATATTGGTTTAGTTTGAAAATAGCTTGCTTCGAAGACATATTTATAAAATATTATTCACTTACAATTTCTTCGTTGGTAGACAGAGGTTATCCTGTTATATAATTTATTAAATTCCCGATAGATTTATTTCAGTTAGCACGGTAGTGGACTCTGAATGCATTACCATAATAAATAATAGATTTAAAAAAGTAGGAAGAACTGATATCAACAATGTATTCTAACCACAATAAAATTTAATATAAAAATTACACCAATGTACTCTAACCACAAAAAAAAATATAAAATTATAATTGGAATGATGTGAATGAAACAGCAGATGAGAGCTAACTGAACGTTTATTCTTTGTACCCACAAATACCAATGTCACACTATAATATGTGCATACCCTACATATCCCTCCACCAAATCTAGAAAACATTAATATAACTATGTCTATTAGTACCTTATAAACTATTCATAACTAGGATGCTTAGTGTCTAGTGTACATGTATTTTTTTCTTATTTCTATTATGTAAGCGGATAGCACGCGCAGGGGCATCTGGGGGTAAAGATACATCTAATGCCGGTTTACTTTCCCTCCCAGGGGAACCGGAGAACTCCACTGCATCTCCATAGTCGGACTCCTCAGCAGACCCATTATCCACATTCGACTCCCCCTCTGGGCCCCCAGGTGCCTCCGCATCACATTGATCATCGGCGCCGTGAGATGGCTCTGCTTCAATATCCTTACTCGTTCGAGCTAACGAATATCGGTTGTTACCCCGGGTGGAAACAATCTGGTCCTGGTGTCTCCGCCATATGACCCCTTTCCCATGTCTATTTTATAAGAAACGGGACCTGTAGTTGCCGCAATTCGGCCCTTAGACCAGTTGTTCCCACCCTTGTATAGTCGCGCGCAAGTACGTCGTCCCCCACGCTGAGCGCGCGCAGACGGCCGCCCTTGGCCGCCGCCTGCGCGCCCTGCTTGTCCCGGACTAGGGCCGCGCCGTCCGGGCGCAGCGCGTCCAGTCGCCCGCGCAACCTCCGCCCGAGCAGCGCGACAGCGGGGGATACGCCCGTAGTTACGTGTTCACAGTTTCTATATTGAAACAAAAACCTAGACAGAGCGATC